>CM076571.1:903239585-903474724 GCA_034641835.2 Pinus albicaulis | reverse complement strand
TTTTCTTCTTTAAATGATTGTAACACCAAACATATTTATGTCGGTGATGATAGATCTCTTAGTGTTGTAGGATCTGGAACCATTCATCTCGATAATGGTCAGTTTAATGATGTACTATGTGTTCCTACCTTGTCATGCAACCTTCTCTCTATTTATTAGATAACTCATTCAGGTGAAGGGAAAATAGTATAATTCTCACCTCATGATGTTGTAATCAAGGACCTTGAAGATCCTAAACATATTTTAGCTACTAGAATTGCTGATGATTCCACAAGGTTATATAATTTTGACAAATTTGGGTCATCGTGTCTTTCATCTGTTTTTGTTGCTCACAATAATGGAGTGAGAAAACTTTGGAATGAGCGATTTGGTCACTTAAACTATCACTCTCTTCAAACTCTATTTAAGGAAAATATGGTGATGGGTATTCATATGGTATCTTGATGAGATGGTGTTTTCTCTGGATGTGTACTTGGAAAACATCATCGGGATAGTTTTGAAAAACATGCCTCTTTGCATGCTTCAGCCCCTTTGCAGCTTGTGCACAATGATTTATGTGGTCCACTTCCTGCTGTTTCTTTCTCTGGTTGCAAGTAATTATTAAATTTCATTGATGAATTTTTGAGGCGCACTTGGGTATACTTCTTAAAACTCAAGAGTGAAGTTTTTAACATGTTCTTGGCCTTTAAGGCCTTTGTTGAGAAACAATCTTGCAATCAAATTCTTAAGTTCAGATCAGACAATGGAGGAGAATATGTTAACAGCAAATTTATCAACTTCTGCACTGAGCATGACATTCAATTGCAGCATATTGTTCCATATACTCCACAACAAAATGGTGTAGCTGAACAGAAGAATCACACCTTAAAAGAAATGGCTAATTGTATGCTTTAATCTAAAGAAATTTGTCTCAATTTTTGGGCAGAAGCCATTAACTGTGAAAATTACATAGTAAATCACACTCCTACTAAGGTTTTAAATAATATAACTCCAGAAAAAGCTTGGAGCTCAATCAAACCAGATGTGAGTCACTTTCGTGCTTTTGGAAGTGATGCTTGGGCCGATATTCTAGATGCGAAACATAAATCCTTAGAACCTAAGAGTGAGAAATGAATTTTTGTTGGATATTATTAATATGTCAAAGGATATAGACTTCTTCAACCAAAATCCAAAAATATTATCATTAGAAGAGAGGTAAAATTTGATGAAAATATATCAGCCTGCAAGCCTAGTTTAGCAGGGACTACGTCTCCGTGCCCTGCTCTAATAGTGGGGAGGCCCTGCTTTCATTAAATGGAAAAATGAAAGTACAAGTACAAAATGAGGAATTACACCCTTATACCTGCCCAATCTGGAAATGGCCGAAAATTGCAGACCTCTGATGACAAAATGGGCAGCACCGTTGGATTTTTGGCGTCGAGTAGTGCTGAATCCATATAAAACTTTCCCCAATCGGACAAAGTGAAAATCTGGCCCCTCTGGAAAAATGGCTCAGGTCATGGTTCCGCCCCCCTCTGCACACTGTTCAAGGTTCCACTGCCTCGTTTTCTGTGCCCACTCCTATCCGTCCTTGGGCGCACAAATGAATGAAGGTTTAAATAAATAAATATGGGTGGACTGTCCAAAGTCATGGTTAGGCGAATTGGTTGAGATCTGCATTTGTTTGGGCAGAGGTTGGGTGGTCAAATCCCGACCCCGCCATAAAAAGGTCGACGGTTTAACTGCATTACATTTTAAAACACATCGTTGAACTGCTTGATATATTTTTAAAATCCGTTTGATATATTTTTAAAAGTTTTTTGATGTGATGTGGTGTGGGGGGGCCAGACCCATATTGGGCGGCCCACCCCGTATAAACTTGCGCCATGTGTAGTGGCGGTGCCCCATTTAAAATGCGTCGTTGTTTCATTGTATAACGGCTGTTTGCCATAGGAGACCGCAGATGGGGTGGCGGGGTTAACCACCCGCCCCCCAACACATTTCTTTTTTAATATAATATATGGATACGGCATGGGGTGGCGGGGTTGGTGGCCTGCCACACATTTTTATATTTTTTTTGTTCTATTTTGTTATAAAACAAATTGTCGTTTTTTAAACCTTCCAATTTTTGACCGTAGGAGTGCTTTTAACGGTCCCAAAAATTCGCCCAGAATCTAGCCAGGTTTGCCGGAATCCGGTGGCCGGGTTTCAGCAAAATTGTTACCTCCTTAGTCTGCCACATCACCAAGTCAACCTCTGAACTTTGACTGCTCCTAACTCCTTCATTCGGACTCAGAATTGAGTGTCGTCTGCGCCGTTGGATTCAGAATTTCGAGATCTACAACTTGAACTTGGTTCGAAGGATTTTCGAACACTTTGATTTTTGAGCCCTGTACTTAAGCCATTTGTACCTGTACCTGTTTAATCCACCTGGATCATTCCTCCCCACTAAGAGCTTTTGGACCCCAAAAGCCTCATCAATCAACAGGCAAGTGAGGGAATTGCTCCCTCACCTTCTCCTTTTCAAGCCATTTGGCTTTACTTGGGTGCATCCCTTTGAAACCAACACGGAGATACTCCACATCTCCTCATCGCAAAGTCCTGGTCCTTCGATCGAGAATGATGTCCTCTGGAAGTTCATCGAGATATTCTGGTGCAAAGTCATCCACTGTAGGAACTGATCCTACCTCCTCAGTGTCCATAATCAATGGGGGTTCATAAAGTTTTAGATTTTCAACATTCACAACTGAGTACATCTGCATGTATACCGGCAAGTCGAGTCGGAAAGCATTATTCCCAATCTTCTCCAATATGGTAAAGGGAACATACCGGATTGGTCGCAATTTCTTACCTTCTCCCTTCATTCGATCCTTGCTGATGTGGAACCACACTTTGTCGCCAACTTGAAATTGATGGTTGACTTGGTGCTTATCATGTCGAGCCTTATATCGAGCCTGACTCTTCTCCAACTTCTCTTGCACTACTTGG
Source organism: Pinus albicaulis (assembly GCA_034641835.2). Classification (NCBI taxonomy): domain Eukaryota; kingdom Viridiplantae; phylum Streptophyta; class Pinopsida; order Pinales; family Pinaceae; genus Pinus; species Pinus albicaulis. The sequence continues at coordinate 903,471,757 of CM076571.1, read as the reverse complement.
TGAATCGTCTGAATCCGCTGAATGAACTGTTGTGCTTTATCCCTGTCATCACACCCACTGGCATCTTCATCCCTTCCATAGATCATGTCGAAAGGGTCCTTTGGTAAGTAACCAAAGCATGTCTCAAAAGGTGAACGTTGCGTAGAGGAATGCACTGCTCGGTTGTAAGCGTGCTGCACATATGGAAGGTGTTCATCCCACAAATTGGGATGTTTGCTGCAATAGCCCCGCAACAAGTGTACCACGGTATGATTAACGACCTCTGTCTGTCCGTCGGTTTGTTGATGGAATTCCATGCTTCTCTTCAACTTGGTATCCATCATGCGCCACAAGCTGGTCCAAAACTCTCCAAGGAAACGAGAGTCTCGATCTGACACAATCGACATGGGCAACCCAAAGTGGACCCAAACATGCTGAAAGAAAAGACAAGCAGTTTGCTCAGCAGTGACCTTATTTTTACAAGGCATCAATATGCACATTTTGCTAAAGCGGTCGACGACAACATACAAATAGTCATGACCCTTTCTTGACATAGGCAAACCTCCTACAAAATCCATCGACACACTTTCCCATGGACAACCCGGAATAGGGAGTGGTGTCTAGAGCCCGAGTTTTCTATTAGAGGGCTTTGAAACAGAACACATCACACATCCCTTTACAAAACGGGTTACAATGTTTTTCATATGGGGCCAAAAACAAAACCTTTGCAAATGACATAAGGTCTTTTCAACACCAAAGTGACCAGACACAAGAGAGGTATGTGCCTCTCGAATTACATGAACTCTTTCTGCTGTGGGTATGCACAATTTACCAAGGTGATACAACAGCTTCCCCTGCAAATGATAGTTGTCCACCTGTGAACCATGAGTTAGTTTTGCATAAACTTCTTTAAAGTCATCATCGTTAGTGTACTGTTCAACATAACTTTCAAAAGACAATGACGCATTATGCAAAATAATAGAAGCAACGATAGGAGGGCGAGAGAGCATGTCTGCTACTTTGTTACTAGTGCCCTTCTTATACTTTATTACCAGATGAAATTGCTATAGGAACCCCATCCACCTAAAATGACGAGATTGTTGTAGCTTGGTCTATGAATGAAGGTACTGCAAGGGCTGATGATCCGTATGGATGATGGTCTCCTTGCCGATCAGGTAGTGTTTCCACTTTTTCACACTTTGGACCAAGGCATACAATTCCTTGTCGTAAGTGGGGTAATTTATTACAGCCTGGGAGAACTTCTCCGAATGGTAACAAATCGGCTTCTTCTGCTACAAAAGTACAACTCCCATGGCGTACCCACTAGCATCGGTTTTGATCTCAAAATGCTGCTGGAGATCGGGTAAAGCCAGGACTGGTGCGGTGCTGATTTTCTCTTTCAGTGCTTCGAAGGCCTTCTGCTGTTTTCCTCCCCACTGAAAGGCTTGTTTGATACTTGTCAGAGTGTGTAAGGGTGATGCAATAATGGAGAAGTTGGCAATGAACCTCCTCCAGTACTGTATTGCACCTAAAAAACTACGGACCTCTGTTACATTGGTAGGCTTAGGCCAATTTACAATCACCTCGAGTTTTGAGGGGTCTATTTTTAATTGACCATTACTGACAATATGACCAAGGTAAACCAAAGAGGTTTTCCCAAACTCACACTTTGACAACTTTACATACAATTGTTCTTTCTTTAAAACATCAAGCACTTTGATTACATGGCATACATGTTCCTCCCAAGTCCTACTAAATACAAGAATATCATCTAAATACACAAGGACAAACTCATCAATGAAAGGCCTAAAAATATCATTCATGACCCTCATGAATGTGGCTGGAGCGTTGCAAAGTCCGAATGGCATCACCATCCATTCGAGCAACCCCTGTTTGGTCTTGAAGGCTGTTTTCCACACATCCTACTCTGCAATTCTGAACTGGTGATAACCACTACGCAAATCCAATTTGGTGAAATAAACAACATTTTTTAATTGATCTAATAAATCATCAATGCGAGGGAGAGGGTATCGATTTTTCACCGCGATTTTGTTTAGTGCCCGATAATCCACGCACATCCTCCATGTGCCATCTTTCTTGGGCACTAACACGATCGGCGAGCCACAAGGAGAAGTACTTGGCCGAATGACCCCTTGGTTCAACAGTTCCTGCACCTGTTTTTTGATTTCCTCCATTTCGATGGATGACATCCTGTACATACCAATGTTTGGTAATGGAGCATCGTGTTGCAAATGGATCTCATGTTGGATCCCTCGTTTTGGAGGCAAAACTTTGGGTCCCTGAAACAACTCACCATAGTTAGAAATAACATCACATAATTCCTGTTTATGAGCCAGATCACATCCCCGGAAAGCATCGTTTATTTCTTCACCCTTTGCTCTCACAACCATGAGCAAACACCCCTTGTTGGAATTCACCAGTCTCTTCATCTGTCCTGCACTTACAAGGCTGGCACTAACTTTGGTTTGATGAGCTCTTACAATGTATTCTACCCCATCTTTAGTGATTTGGTATTTATTTTCATGGCGAAAGAAAACTGCTTTCCTATCATAAATATAGGGACTCCCCAACACAATGCCACAGATATCCAATGGTATTACATCCAATTCTACTTCATCTACCAGCTTAGAAGCAATAACAAATTTTACCTTACACTTCTTGGTTACATTTAGTTTTACTTTATCATGTATCCATCCAAGCGGATAAGGTTTTGGATGAGGCTTAACTTCTAAGCCTAACTTTTTAACCAAGGATTCTGAAATAAGGTTTGCTTGAGAGCCTGAATCAAATAGATTTTCTACTTTTGCATGGTTTATAACAACTCTAATATGAAACAACTCAATTCTCTTGCGTTCATTAGAAAGAGGCTCATTTGATGAACTAGTGCTTTCATGTGATTTAGAAGCATGAAGAGAATGAGTACCTTTTGTCCCTGTTGCTGTGATCAATGCCTCATCGCCTGAGTCGGATCCAAGGTCCTGCTGTGCTGTTGCTACCGTCTTCTGCTTACCCTTTCCTCCATATCTCTTCGGCTTCTTTTCTGGATAAAATTTCCAACAATGATCGTCGTCATGGCCTTCCTTTTTGCAGTGAGTGCAATAAGGCTTTTCTCCTTCATCCTTCTTTGTTGACGCCGTCTTCTTTTCCTTTCCCTTTCCTTTCCCTTTGAATTTTCCATTTGAAGGTTTGGAAAGAGGATTCTTTGAATGATCATTCTTATCATTTCTGCCCCTGTTCTCAAGATGAATGGCCTTCACACTGGCCGAGTCAATGGTAGTAGGTTCAAACATTAACAATGAATGTCTAATGTAACTATGCAATGAACCAATGTACTTAGTTACAACTTCAGGAGAATCTAAAGAGATGCCCAAACTTAATGCCTGTTTTCGAAATTCTTCAGTAAAGGTTTGCACATTTTTTCCTTTACCTTGCCTTAGGTACTGCCACTCCATTAAGGCTTTCTTCTTGTAACCTAAGGGATAGAATTGATTTTTAATTTCAATAATAAAATCTGACCAGGAAGAAAGAAGGTTACCCAAGTTACTGATGCTTCGAAGTTTGCTCTCCCACCAGATGAGAGCTGTGCCACTCAATCGAAGAGAAGCCAATTGGATTTTCGCCTCGTCCTCCATAATCTGTTGGATCCTACAATAGAGTTCAAGCTGCCTAATCCAATTGTTAAGCTTCTCAGCATTACTTTCACCATTATATACTGGTAGATCAAACTTAACATCTAACTTAAAGAAAGGCTTGTTAGATGCATTTCCGGAATTTTTATTATGATGGTTAGAAGAGGAGGAAGGACTTTCATTTCTTGAAGGGGGTGGATTTCCTCCACCATCTCCATGCGCTGAACCTTGCCCTTCTAAAGAATGATCTCCTGTTTTCTCTAACCTTTCAAGTCTAGAGAATAGTCTCTCTACTCGATCTGCCATGGTATAGAAAGTTTTGCGGAAATTGAGCTCCTCTTCATTCCAATCTTCGTCTCCCATGTTCCTTCTCTGACGTGCACGTCCTGCTTCGGGATCAAAAGCCTGTAGCATCCCTTCGCCTCTTCTTAGCCTGCTTCTTGTTAGCATACAAACATGTAATTCACATCTACAAACACCCGCTCCGATACCACTTGATCCAAAATCTTTTGTTTGAGATGTATAAAAGAATTAACATGTGAAAATTGTAGCTTTTAAACAAGAAACTTTAAAGGCATAAGCGGAAAAAGAGAGAAGCAATTAACATCATGCACGAAGACACAAGAGTTGATATCTTAGTTCGTCCAGGAGGGACTACGTCTCCGGGCCCTGCTCTAATAGTGGGGAGGCCCTGCTTTCATTAAATGGAAAAATGAAAGTACAAGTACAAAATGAGGAATTACACCCTTATACCTGCCCAATCTGGAAATGGCCGAAAATTGCAGACCTCTGATGACAAAATGGGCAACATCGTTGGATTTGTGGCGTCGAGTAGTGCTGAATCCATATAAAACTTGCCCCAATCGGACAAAGTGAAAATCTGGCCCCTCTGGAAAAGTGGCTCAGACCATGGTTCTGCCCCCCTCTGCACACTGTTCAAGGTTCCACTGCCTCGTTTTCCAAGCCCGCTCCTGTTCGTCCTTGGGCGCAAAAATGAATGAAGGTTTAAATAAATAAACGTGGGCGGACTCTCCAAAGTCATGGTTAGGTGAATTGGTTGAGATCCGCATTTGTTTGGGCGGAGCTCGGGTGGTCAAATCCCGACCCCGCCATAAAAAGGCCGACGATTTAACTGCATTACATTTTAAAACCCATCGTTGAACTGTTTGATATATTTTTAAAATCCGTTTGATATATTTTTAAAAGTTGTTTGATGTGATGTAGTGTGGGGGGGCTGGACCCATATTGGGCGGCCCGCCCCGTATAAACTTGCGCCATGTGTATTGGCGGTGCCCCATTTAAAATGCGTCATTGTTTCATTGTATAACGGCTGTTTGCCATAGGAGACCGCGGATGGGGTGGCGGGGTTAACCACCCGCCCCCCAACACATTTATTTTTTAATATAATATATGGATACGGCATGGGGTGGCGGGGTTGGTGGCCCGCCACCCATTTTTATATTTTTTTTGTTTTATTTTGTTATAAAACAAATTTTCGTTTTTTAAACCTTCCGATTTTTGACCGTAGGAGTGCTTTTAAAGGTCCCACAAATTCGGCCGGAATCTGGCCAGTTTTTCCAGAATTCGATGTCCGGGTTTCAGCAAAATTGTTGCCTCCTTAGTCTGCCACATCACCAAGTCAACCTCTGAACTTTGACTGCTCCTAACTCCTTAATTCGGACTCGGAATTGAGTGTCATCTGCGCCGTTGGATTCAGAATTTCGAGATCTACAACTTGAACTTGGTTTGAAGGATTTCCGAACACTTTGATCTTTGAGCCCTGTACTTAAGCCATTTGTACCTGTACCTGTTTAATCCACCTGGATCACTGTGATCTTCTACACCACTTTCACATGGAAGACTATAAGCCAGCCCCTTCTCCCTTTCAGTCTAGAGTCAAGATTTCAGTCACTTGTACTACACCTAAAATTGATGCTACCTTATATCATCAACTTGTTGGCAAAATTTTGTATCTAACCCATACCCATCTTGACCTTTCCTTTGCCATTGGTCTTGTCACTCAATTTATGCACCAACCTCATGAAAGTCACTCGAAAGCAGCGAAAATAATACTTCTATATATTCAAGGTACAGTTCAGTTTGGGATCCATTACAATGCAAGAGCATCTCCATTCTTGATTGGTTTCACTGATTCTGATTGGGCTGGTGACCCTGATGATCGAAAGTCTATTGCAGGATATGTGTTCACTCTTGGTTCAGGACCTATTACATGGTATTGTAAGAAACAAAGTGTCATCTCTCTTTCTTCATCAGAAGCAGAGTATCGTGGTGCAGTTGAAGCTAGTAAGGAAGCCATGTGGCTTCATCAGATTCTGTTTGAATTTGGTCTTCATCAGCAGCATCCAACTACACTTTGGTGTGATAATCAAAGTTCCATTAAGCTATGTAAAGATCCAGTTCAACCTCAGTATATGAAACACATTGAAATCCACATACACTTCATCATAAATCTTATTCATGATCATGTTCTTGAAGTGAATTATTGTCCAACCAATGATCAAATAGCTGATATATTTAGGAAGTCTCTCACAGAAGCAAAGTTTACCAAACTTTGATCCATGCTTGGAGTTTAGGAAATTTGTCCATAAGGGGGGATAGGCTCTAATGCCTCCTTCCTTCTCCTATTATGTCACTTTTGTAAATCCTGCAATCCTATCCCAATTTGTTCTTAAGGGGGGATGTTAGGATATTTTGACACATAGGAAATAGGCTCCTTTTGTGTCACCTTTCTAAATCCTTCAATCCTATCCCAAGTTGTTCTTAAGGGGGATGTTATGATATTCCGACACATAGGAAATAGTTAAGAATAACTTAGTCTAGTGTAGAGTTAGGTGAAGTGTGTTTCTTTACCATGTACATTTGTAACTTATAATCCGACGGTCACGATTTGTAGTGATCCGACCGTTATCTCTCACCTCAGTATTAACGACACTTCATCTGTGGCTTAACACCCGATTGGCCCATGATCTCTATTTAAAGAGCATGGAGGGTCATTTTTTCGGTAATTGTCTATGAGAGAAACATATGCAACATTTCTTTTTATATTAATAAATTTCCTGAAGTGGCTCCGTCGGCTCAGGCCCTGAACTAGTTTAACCACGTCATTATATTGGTGTATTGACTTGTGATCTATTTGTGAGCAGTGACCTTTGGTTCTTGATCTATGGAACTTACCCTGTAAATCCTACAAAGAGAGTCGAATAAGAAATAAACTTAAAAATTATTTAACATTGATTGGTTCTAACCCATCAACAAAATTTTAGTTGATGTGATTTTCAAAAAAAAATGTAAACAATAAAATATAATATAAAGTAAATTAAAAAATTAGAAGTAGTAATATATATATATATATATATATATATATATATATATATATATATATATATATATATATATATATATTTGAATTAATTAAAATATTCTATTGTAAATAAGGTTTTACAGTTAGAGATTTTATTTGTGTATGGTTAATAATTATTGTATAAAGAAATTGAAATTTCTTGAAATATAAATTAGTTTTCAAGTTTTTCTTTTTCAAAGAATTTCACATTTCAAGAATTTTTTTTACTTCTAGACAGTTTTAAGATTAAAATGTATTTCTTATAACCAAGTGAAAAAGTTAATATTTTATTTAAATTTGAATCAAATTATAGATTTAATTCAAGGAAAAAAACTTGTTAGAAAAATAAAAATAATTTTTAAATCATAATATAGTAAATAATACTAAATTTGTATCTTATTAAAAAATTAAAGTGAAATTAAGTAGGATTTTGATTAATGTATGAGATTAAGAAATAACGTTGTTAAACAGCAAATATTTTGATTGGAATTAGGATGGAATTTGAGAGACAAATATAGTTAAATAATGTCCATAATTATTAATGATGAAATGGCCCAAACATATAATAAAATTGTAGTGTGAACTTTGATTGAATAATTTGTTTTCAAATTCTAATTTGGTTTTGGATGAAGGCAAGGTAAATTTATTTGTTTTTTTTGTAATGATATAAAGGTAAATTTATTTGTTTGGTTTTTTTTTTCTAGTTTGAAATTAGCTTAGTTATATAAGTTAAATTGTTGATAAAAGATAATAATCTTAGCATACTAACGCATGCAATAAAGATAATTGTAAATATATGATTAGTAATAATTCAAATCTTAATTTTCTAATATAACAATTCATTACAAATTTCTATTTATAGAATATAAGTAGTTCAATAAATTTATTCGCAATATTCCATAATACTCATCACATGTTCAATTCTTTTCCTCATCAAAGTGATGTATCTCGACATATTGATGAAAATAGAGTAAAAAAAACAGTAAAAATAAAAAAAATAAAAAACACTACCAAACTTAATATATATATATATATAGAAAATCAAACGTCATTGTTCAATATATCACTTATCAATGTTATTAACTTTGAATTCTACAATAAAATAAAATAAAATAAAATTTAAATGATATCTAATTAGCTAAAAATCTAAAAATCTATTTTTGTATAAAATAAGTGAAAAAAATAACACTTTAATACCAAAAACATCTCACCAAAAGTAAAATTGTAATTAACACCTAACACCCAAAAACATCAAACCAATAATAAAGTTTTATTATTAATACATCATTTTAAATAATATATATTTTTTAAAATCATAAAAAAATGACTGTACCTTTGGTCATAATTACCACTGAGGGCCATCTTAACCCAACAAAACAATATTAAAAAATCTGAAGAAAGGGTATTCAAACAAGTACAATAAACACTATGCGCCTAGCTAAGGTTGAAATATATATCATTAAATGTAACAATTATCTAATCCACTACTGAAATGTGGATATTATTTATCAGCATGTACAACAAATCTATTCTATTTTGGGTATCTTGCCCTGGACAACACCGCTCCTCTCCAGTGCCCCCGTTCTCTTATTACTTATGATTCTGCTTTTGACAGAATCATTGGAAACCGGAAAACCCCAAACCAAAACTCTAGCTTGTAATCATGTGCAATAATGGACCCTCATCGCCGCCTTCAAAAAAAATAAAAAATGCTGAAACGCCACACGAAGCCAAACCGACTGCCGGCTCAGGGGCAATATCCATGTCAGAGAGGGAACAACAGAGGATCTTCAGCTATATCGAGCTCCAATATTATAGACATGAAAATAAAATCGCACTGGAGTTCAGTGCTGTGAATAAAATTGCAGTAGAGTTTGGGTTTTTTTGTTTTGTGGTTTTTTTTTTTGGAAATATGTAAAACAAAATTCAAAATATTATGTATTTGAAATGTTTGAATTGCATTTTTTTATGGTGGAAATGGATTCAGTACCATTAAACCCTAGGCACCCAAAATAATGACTATAATCTAGATTTTCAAAAAAAATTCCCTAATTTTTTTATAATTTTACAGGAATTTCTGAGTTATTCGTGGGATTCTTAGACTAGGGCATGAAAGAGTGGATTGATCTTGCAATTCATCTTTATTCTCACTATAAATATTCCTGAAACTTAATTACAGCAGGATTAAACAATTAAAATAACTGGTGTAGAATAGATAGTAATAAAGTATCCTGTTAAAGAATTTTGTGATGTGAAACTCATAAGCTCAAAACTTCATGATCAGAAAAATTCAGTTATATTAAAAGTAGCTGTTATATTAAAAGCTGGTGTGGTCCAGCATGAGGAGGCCAATGTGACCCAGACTTTGGACAATTTAAACTATTTTCTCAAAGCCAAAATTAAAAATGCAATAATATCAAACTCACACAACTTAATAAAACAAAAATTCCTAAATATTTCTACATTTCATGTATATTCAAATAATATATAATACAAAATAATGCTATTTTCAAAGCATTCCAATAAAATGACTTCACATTTTTAACTAATTAGATGTCATGGGCAGTGAGTTCTGAAACCGAAAATTGAAAGTAGTCACACAACTTAATTAAAAATAATCCAGAATATTTTTAAAATCTACAACCCATATAAATTCAAAACATCTTACAAAATAGTGACATGTTCAAAACATTCAAGTAACTTAATAAGGGAAATTTTCATTTATGCCGGGCTTTGTTACGTTTTTATTAAGATGTCATTTTTAATTGAACTTTTCTTTGAGAACCTAAATTTGATTTTTTCACGCATATTAACATTCTTACAATTAACTTGGACTCTCATTTTGAATAAGAATTTATAGCATTCAATCATAAAATTTGATAAATTTTTCCCCATATTAACATTTTAATATGCAACCAGTATTCAGGAATAAAATATTTTAGGTTATCAATCATATACACTTCCACAGCTAAAATGTGGATGAATGGAAAATGTATTTAATCACAGTAGACCGTTTATCTCGTTCTGCTAACGTCAGTGCCCTCTGATAGAAAAGCTCAGCCTTTGGGTGGAAAATCAAATATGTAACATCTATAAATGTATGGTTGTTGAATGGTTTTTCCTTTTTAAAATAAATGTAAATAAATGTATGGTTGTTGAATGGTTTTTCCTTTCTAAAAGAGTGCAATTTCGTTATTTAGTTATAAAATTATTAGTTTTGGAATAGGATTTAATTTTGTTTTTTAATCAAGAAATTTTAATTAAAAGAAATAGATTAACGTTTAAGATATAGAAATGTTTTGTTTTGGAGTAGGATTTAATTTTGATTTTTAATTAATAATTTTTAATTAAAATGAATAGTTTAACTTTCAATATTTAGAAATGTTTTGGTAAAAGTGACAGTTTTTCTAAATGATTTAGTTTTTTTTTAATAATAATAATGAATTAGCTTTTATTCATTCATTGATATAACTCATAATAATAATTATAATATTTTTTTTCTTATTTCAAAATTTTCACAAAATTATATATTTTCAATATAGTTTTTATATATATATTTTACTACTTTTGTTAATGACCTGTATTCAAAATATTTCAAATTTTTTCGGAAAAACTAAAAAAACAAACTGCTTGATATCAACTTCATAAAATTATGTACATAAAGCATGAGCAACTTTAAGAAACCAAACTGCCCTTGAAACTAGAAAACACTGTGAAATGAAACTGTTCCGTTCAACTCCACCTCCGATAATGATATTCAAATGTGAAAACATCACGATATTGCAAGTTGGCAAAGGAGTCGAATCGTAACACGGGTATCACTCTCAATTATTGGAGAGTAAGTACGTACTATATTTTCTTAGGTTTTTGGAGCTTGGGAGTTTGTAGGAAATTTTTTAAAATGGTTTAAAGCTTGAAAGGGTATTTTGGAACTTTTGTCGAGCTTCACTATAATAAAATTTGAGACTTCTGGTACCTATACCTATTTTGAGTAGAGAAGTGACTATTTTCTTATTTTTTGAGTGAGGCATGATAGCTCATGGGACTAGACTGCATGGGATCTATAAAGGTATAGATATGTGAAGATGCAACAAATGTTTCAACAAAATATAAACAGTTGTCAGTCATTCCTTGGTAGCTACTCCTGAAAATCTTGAAGTTCAAGAATTGCAAATAGGTCTAAAATTTAATGATAAGATTCAACAAATTATAAGTTGGAAATAATTATGTTATTTGTGTATTAATGGAAAAATACTTACATAGTTGTAACGTATCTCCTTAGTTTAGGATTATTTCCTAGAATATAGGAGTCTGCTTACAACCTTCTGATTACTTGTGATGTACTTAAAGATGTATTTTTTGATTAATGAATGTAGAGTGATCTCTCTGTTTCAGGGTACTCTCCACGTGTAGTACTCACCTGTGAGATACAACTCCTTATTTTCAATTCTGTGTATATTTTATCTCGGTATTAGAGCTGAGATTGGGTGAGCTTGATTTTTTATATATAAATCACCTTTGTGGCTGAATCACCTTTGTGGCTATGTGTACATGGAAGCTTTGTGCTCATAGGAGCAAGTGGACTGTAGTAACACCTGGCTCACGGTCTCAGATGATTCATTTATCTCTGAGCAGAAGGGGGTTGGCGCTTATTTTCCACTGACACTCACGGCAAGAAGCACAATCAACACGACTGTTAGGTGTATACTCATGCCGATGCACCAAATCACGAGATAGGCACAGAAGTGCAAGAGATATCCATGCCAAGTTTGTGACTTGCGTTGTTTTCTCTTTGGGCGCGTATTTTTCACATGGAAAGGTTCTAACTCACCTTCGTTGGAAGTTCTGCAATAAGTTGTAGATCGAAGAAGTTGCAGATTTGTCCAATGTTGGCAGATCGGACTAGTTTGGTGGTCGCATTTTGAAACTGCGGATTTGCCCAGTGGAGGCAGATCGAGGTTGTTTGTGGGGCAGGACCCGATTTAACCAGAGGAGCAAGATCAATTTGCAGATCTGTCTGGTAGTGCTGGATCTTAATCGAAGATACAGTTGGTGGATTAGAAGAACTAGCAGATCAGTGACAGATAGGTAGTCAGGATCTAGCAGGTATTGAATTTTTCATTTTAGTGTATCTTGTATCCAATTAGTTGGGTATATTTATTCATTTGTAGATCAGTTTAGAATGAATAATATAGAATCATATCTCCACGAGTTTGGCAAACTCGATGGATCTAACTTCACCAATTGGAAGTTCAAAATACAGACCTTGCTTGAAGGTGCAAGTGCATGGTCGATAGTTACAGGAGATGAGCAGAGACCAAATTCAATTACAAGACTGATTATGCAGGAACAAGATTGGGATAAGAGAAGAAACAAAGAATTTTTTTTTGCTGAAGATGTCCTTCAAGGACAAAATTATCCAACATATCAGAGAATGCAAAAATTCCACTGAGATCTGGATGACCATCAAAAATTTATATCAGACCCAGAAAAAAAATCATATTATGGCACTCAAAGGCAAGCTATTTTCAATGAGGATGGACGAAAATGATACCGCTACTACATTCATCGCACGAGTTAAAGATCTGAAAGACGGATTGGGTGACATCGGAGAGAAGGTGTCTGATTTTGATCTCGTCACTGTCATGTTGAATGGGATGAGGGATGAATACCAAATGTTCATCACTGGATTGGCGGCAAGGGAGAAATCCCCTACGTTTGAAGAATTGACAGGGATCTTGCTCAAGAAGAAGAGCAGCGGTAGAATTTTAAACTGCAGAGCAATGATCTTGCTCTGATGGCGAAACAATGGCATTACAGAGGGAAGCTACCATAGCAACAATCACAGTCACAACAATAGAAAGGATGACGTATATCGCAAAAGAGACCATATAGAGGTATGCCTACAAATAGTGCTTTAAGAAGATGTTATTATTCTGGGAAAGCAGGTCATATAATGATTGAATGTCATAAGAAGCAGGCAGATGAAACAAAGAAAAAGCAGGAAAAGCACAGAGGTTATTTTTTTGAAGAAGATGAAAATTGTAGCCACGAATTTCGACTGTTTACAGCTGACTGTGCCCTTTCAGCATCTAATCAGGACGACATCTGGTATGTCGATTCTAGTGCATCCTCTCATATGATAGGTAAGAAGGAATGGTTTGAAATTGTTGAAGAAAGTTCACGTGGATCAAAAATTTATCTAGGAGGTGATAGTGGATACGAGATCAAAGGGTTTAGGGATATTCCAGTAAAGTTACCGAATGGTGATATTATACATCTTAAAAATGTTTTATATGTACTCGGGATTAAGAAATTTTTTATCTTTGTATCTATGATAACTGATCAGGATATGAAAGTTGAATTCTTCAAGAGTCACTGTGTCATAAAGGATTGCAGGAAGGAAATTGTTGCAACAGGTGTGTGAGTGGGGAGCCTATACAGACTAGATGTAAAAAGTATGCCACAGCAAGTTGTGGTTGCAGTTGGATCGACAGCCGAAAAAATCTGGCAGCAGAGATTCGGTCACCTAAATTTGCAGGACCTCATGCTATTACAGAGAAAAGGTATGGTCGAAGGACTCCTTGTTTTTCACAGTATTCAGTTAAATTGTGATGGATGTGCCTTAGGAAAAATGCATAGAGAAGAGTTTCATGTGCATGATAGAAGGAAGGAAAGAGACATCCTAGAGCTAGTGCATACTGACATATGTGAACCTATGCAGACAAGGTCGCTAGGTGGTGCATATTACTTTCTGTTATTTACTGATGATTGCACTAGATACTCTTGGGTTTATTTTCTGAGTAAAAAGAGTCATACTTTTCAGTATTTCATAGAATTTAAAACCTTGGTGGAAAACAAGTTAGGAAAAAGCATACAGGTTAGTAGAATTCATGAAATTTTGTAGATCTCATGGGATTGTTCAGCAGTTTACGGTGCCCCACACACCACAGCAGAATGGAGTGGCAGAGTGCAAGAAAAGAACTCTCGTGGAGTGTGCAAGGAGTATGCTACAAGGTAAGGGTCTATCTAATAGTTTTTTGGAAGAAGCTGTTAACACTGATGTCTATTTAAAGAACATAAGTCCTTCTAAATGTCTTGGATTCAAAACCCATTTTGAAGCATTATATGGAGTCAAACCAACAGTAAATCATTTGAGAGTATTTGGGTCAAAATCCTTTGCCGACATACCTAAAGCAGATAGGAAGAAGTTAGACCTTAAAGCCATCAAATTCATCTTTGTAGGATATGGCATTGAATTTAAAGCATATAAGTTATTCAATCTTGAGTCTCATAAGATATTTGCAAGAAAGGATGTAGTATTTCATGAACAGGTTCCAGAAGGAAAGGATGACAGTGATGATGATTGGCAAATTTCATTATTAATAGAAGAAAACAGCAAGGATGATCAAGAGAAGGAGCATAAAGCAGAGCATAAAGAAGAATAGGAAGAAGGTAATATAGTCAATAATGCGAGCCAAAATAATTATGACGCAAAGAAATTTAAGGTAAGTCCCCTACCAAGGAGATCAGGCAGGAAGACTAAAAAACCATCCAGATTGAAAGACTATGCTTTGATGTCAAGCATTTTAAACATTGTAGAACTCACAAATTATAAAGAAGAAAGTCAATCTGATGCATGGAGGGATGCAATGGATGAAGAGATTGAATCTATTATTAGAAATAATACTTGGGATTTAGTTGAACTACCTAAAGGTAAAACACCCATAGGATGTAAATGGTTGTATAAACCTAAAATTAATGCAAATGGAAGTATAGAAAAACTAAAAGCTAGACTGGTTGCAAAGGGGTATTCAAAGCAAGAGGGAATAGATTTTGATGATACCTTTTCTCCTGTGGAAAAATTAAACACTATTAGAATGCTTATTTCTTTAGCAACAAAACACAAGTGGGAGATAGACCAGTTAAATGTTAAGTCTGCATTTTTAAATGGTGAGTTGAAAGTAAAAATGAATTAGTACAGCCTAAAGGGTTTGTTAAGAAGGGGCAGGAACATCTTGTTTGCGGATTAAAAAAGACACTATATGGTTTAAAACAAGCAGCCAGGTCATGGTATGAAAATATTGATTCATTCTTTTTACAACATGGTTTTCATAAGAGTATGAATGACCCAAATTTGTATACCAAGTATAAAAAACAGGGGCAGATTATTTTGATTTATTTATATGTGGATGATATGATCATAATAGGCAATGCAGATAATTTGATCAAAAAAAACAAATGACAGATGGCACAAGTTTTTGAAATGAAATATCTCAAAAATATCCATTACTATTTAGGATTGGAAGTATGGAGAGATTCTGGACATAATTTTCTTACTCAAGGGAAGTATGAGAAAAGTCTGCTAGAAAAGTTCAGAATGGAGCAGTGTAGGTCAGCAACAACACCATTGCAACAGAATTTCAAGTTGTGCATTGACGATGGCACTAAGGAGGTGGATGCCACTATGTACAGCCAACTAGTTGGAAGTTTGATATATCTCACTACAACTAGACCAGACATGGCATACTCTTTTAGTGTGTTGAGCCAGTTTATGTATAAACCACTTGAAAGTCACTGGGTTGCAGCAAAAAGCGTGTTGAGGTATTTGTGTGGTACTAGTAATTATGGTATTTTATACACTGACGCATCTGATGTTGCTCTAGCAGGTTTTTCAGATTCAGATTGGGCAGGTAACCTGGATGATCGAAGGTCTATCACAAGTTATGCATTTAGCATAGGATCCGGAGTCATAGCATGGACCAGCAAAAAGCAAAACACTGTAGCCTTATCTTCATGTGAAGCTGAGTACCAAGCATTATGTGCAGCCACATGTGAAGTGATCTGGTTGAGAGTCTTCTCAGTGATGCAGGAGAAGAACAGAAAATATTAACGACCATTAAAAGTGACAACTAGAGCACCATAAAACTAGCATACAATCCAGTATTTCATAAAAACACCAAACATATTGACACTCAGTTCCATTTTGTTAGAGAGAAACTATAGTCAAAGGAAATCTTTGTTGAATATTGTAAAACTTGTGACAATATGGCTGATATTTTTACTAAGCCTCTTGGGCGTGTAAAATTTAAATTGTTTAGAGAGATGTTAGGAGTTCAGGATAATCCTTTCTCCATTAAGGGGGGGAGTTGGAAATAATTACATTATTTGTGTATTAATGAAGAAATGGTTACATAGTTCTAACATATCTCCTTAGTTTAGGATTATTTCCTAGAATATAGGAGTCTTTTTACAACCTCCTGATTTTTTGTGATGTACTTAAAGATGTATTCTTTGATTAATGAATGTAGAGTGATCTCTCTTTTTGATGTACTTAAAGATGTATTCTTTGATTAATGAATGTAGAATGATCTCTCTTTTTGAGGGTAGTCTCCAGTACTCACCTCTGAGCTACAACTCCTTCTTTTCAATTCTGTGTATATTTTATCTTTATAATGAGGTCAGAACCAGAAATAGTAGCATGTTAGTAAGTTTCATTTTATAAATTTCCAAGCTTTAATATAATATAGTGTTCCATGAAGTCACATAATAATCGAGTAATAATAGCCTTTATTTCAGTTTAGAAGTTCAGCATGTTTCTTTGGCAAGTTTTTGATGCATTAATATTTTGATTTTTCTGGCATTGTTTCAAAGTTCAATCTTTTACCTATTTTATTGCAAGATGAAATCTGCAGTATAAAATTTAATTGACAAATTTTGGATAAAAATAAATAAGATATATTATATTATTGTCTCTCCCAATTTGACAGTTCTTGTAAATTTAGGCAAAAGTTTTAACAATATCAAATATTTGTTCCCTAATACCAAAAACTCATACGAGTAAAATCAAAACAAATGAATCATTGGATTGATTGCAGATATTGAAGTAAAATCAAAACAAATGAATCATTGAATTGATTGCAGATATTGAGAATATTTTTGCATCAAACAAATTAATCATGGGCGCCATTCTTCTTTGGATTGATTGCAGATATTAACAATATTTTAAATCTGATAAGACTTCTTGTTTGTTTAACTAGATTTTGAACTATTTCTTAAATCTGATTATGAATTATTTTGGAAATCGGTTGTAAATATAAATTGAGCAAAAATAAGTTCACTAAATTAACTGAAATTTGATTATGAACTTTTTCTTGAAATCTGTTAACATAAATTCAGCAAAAATAAGTTCAATCAAGGGTGAAAAACACTGTAGTTTTTCCTTGCTCATTATTCTTCGTGAGATTGAAGATTATAGAAATAATTTGAAATCTGAGTAATTTTATTGCTGTTTTCTAAAATATTCTCAAAATTTGAATGTCTAGCCATTCAAGATATGTTCAAGACCTCCAAACTCAAGAGACTCTTAAGAAATGGAGATCAACCGAAAACGAAAAAATTACAAAATTGGTTGAGTAGAGAAATCCATAGACTTTCTCCTATGAGGCAGCGCTTGTCCACTGAGATCTACACTCTAAGGAGACACGGAAAGAAAAAGATACATGTTCAAGATTTTACACGCAGTTGTTCTGGACGATTGATCAATCATTGTTACAGTTCATCAGTTTTTAAGCTAGGGAAAAAAAAAATGTCAGGCTAGAAAGTGAACCTCTTTTTCGAAAAATAGAAAGTGAAGAATTGATTTAATATATTCTGGTAACCTCACATTTTCAGAAATACCTATGGCTGAATAGAAGACACCGAAATTTATTCATGTTTTAGAAATAAGTAGGCACTATCCAACTCACAGAAAGAAGGCCATTTGTATAAACCTCCCTCCTGTATCTCTAATTGGTTTCCAGAATTGGCAATCCTGTCTCTATATTTGGTTTCCAGAATAGGCAATCAAGATAAATTCAGATAGGAAAATAAGAATACAAATTTATTAAAAATTTGATGTGTAATTCTGTACAAATATCGATACCGTTTTCAGGAAGATAATTACAGCTGAAATATGTTCTATAATAAGAAAACTTTTTATCGACCATTGCATGGGCGACCTTTGATGGTTACTATTGAGATTTAAAGCTGCAAGCAGAAACATTACTTTTCATGGAAAAATGACTTTCTCCATTGGGTTAATTTGCAGTATATGAAGACTAATCAATAGCTTCATGGACACCGGGGAAATCCAGTCTTGCAGCACTGGGATCTTGAAGTTTGAAAAACCCACGAAACCATTGAATTGCACTCTTCAGCAAGAAATCTGTTAGAACTTCAGATGATGAAATATCAATAACTTGTTCTGATTTTATATTGGGGAATATTTTGGACAGTAGGGCTGTTCAAGATTTCAAATATTCTTAAAATTTGCAATTTATAAAGCTTTTTAAAATTCCAAATATTCTTGAAATTGGCAATCGAAAAACCAATGAAAATGCCCACAAATAGAAAATGAAAATGCCCAGAAATGCCTGAGACATATTTTCAAACTATATACCACAAAAGCAGAATAAACCAATCTTGAAAAACCGGTGCAGGCCGCAAGATTATAAGCAGGGGCGTGTATTAATGAGGTGCTCGGAGACATGAGCCAAGGACTTCAAATTGCTTTTAATGATGGTCTCTACGAATAAACAGGCCTCCTCTTTCGTATTCCCTTGTGGCACATCCACTACATAGGATTCTATCACAATGGTTCCGGGTTTTCCACTAGTAAACCTCTCATGCAGAGTTGTGATGGATCGATAATTGTTGAGCCTGTGTTCGCCTCCCACGATGCTAAAGCTCAGAATATGCTGCTCCTCGTCCAGAATGTCCAGTCGTTCAGTGCTCGTGGCCGCAGGAAGGCCAGAGACAACTTCAACCTCCCTGAGGCAGCCGACCTTGACCTTCGAATCCTCCTCACCCCGAATGCGACAGGTGCGGACGAAGTTCTTATAGATTTGAGGCTTGTCGAATCTCCGAACCAGCGACCACACAACGCTCACAGGTGCTTCCACGTGCTGCACAAGAACAGATGAGCACCTGCACTCGCTATCTCCACTATTTGAATGGTATAGCCCGACCATCTCCTGCAGCCACTCCCCAAAACCCTCTTCTTCCTTCAAGTAATTTACAGCACAACTCTTACCAATTTCATTGGACCAGCCTGACAATCTGGAGCTCGGCTCCTCCTTTTCAGGGCGTACAAAGATAAAATCCCGCGATGACCTCCACATCTCCTGAGGCTGAGATTGAAACTTCACCCTGAGCATTCCAATTCTCAGTTAAATTGATGATAAATATTATGTAACCTAACGTTAAATTTCTAATCAAAATCAAACATCATTCAAGATTCATCGTAATTTAAATTTAAAGTTTCAAATACCTAATCAAACTCATCAAGGTCTTTCAAAATTCATACCACCAAACGAGGTCTCTCTCAAGCTAGTCGTAGTCCTAGTGCTGCAGCGCGCCGAAACATTAGACTATATGCAGACATTAAAGGGTTTGGATTTCTCAGACTTACAAGTCTTCGATCTCGCAGACTCCACAAAAGTCATAGAGCGAAATTTGAGGAGGAGACAGCAAATGGGATGCCTCAAATCTCCATCGAATCTCTATAAAATCTCCAACTTGGACTTCTTAGTCGCCGTGGTTATTATAGTTGGAGACCTGCACAGTTTCAAGAATCCAAACAATGTCAGTATGCCCATGCATCGATACAACCATGCACATAATACCATCACTGGATATTGCGTGAGCCAACAACTTTAGTTAAATGGAAATGGGGTGAGCCTCTAATGGTGCGCACATGCTCCGCGCGGTCAAGAATGGATGAAACGAAACATTATATTTAATTTATGGCTAACGACATTACATCCAGAAAATATCGAGAAAATTTTGGTCCTTAGTTTTTGTTTTCTTATACTCTAACTGTTGGCGCCCCTTGGAATGCGCATCCGGTTTTTAAACGTTTAATGTTTAATTTGATAGCTTTAGACGTTAATGTTTCTTAAGTCATTAAACAATCTAGAGTAAAAAGACTGATATCAGATTAAAAATGATGTAAATGCCTATTTTTCGAGGTTTAAAATAACAAGGGGAAAATTAGAATTAAACTATTTTACATTATAAATTAATTAAGTGGTACAAGTTATTTATACTCTGAAAATTTTATGCTTAATTTGATATTTTTATTTATACTCAATGTTTTCTTTCGGGGATATTATTAAATACTGATATTAATTAAGATTAGATATCATAACTAGAATTTTGTTGGGAAGTTACTTATCTCATAACTTTTCTTGTTGAAGCCTATTTAAGTGTGGAGGTTTCTCTCACAATCAAGTTCATTTAGCTTGCGCTTTTAATTGTGGAGATTTTCCCCATAGTCAAGTTTACTTAGCTTGCTAATTCTTAAGTGTAGAATTTTCCCCCACTTAACTTGCTACCTCATTTGAAAAACCTTAACAAGTATTGTTCCTCATAAACCATTCATAAATTAAATTTATTAATTTATGAAGTTTAAATAGATATTATTTTTTTATAAACAAAATTAATCAACTTTAAAATTATAAATCTTCAAAAAGAAATTTTTTAAATATAATATAAAATAATTAAATTGTAAATAAAATTGAACTTTGTTTATATTTATTATTATGTTAAAGATTGTTTTCACGATTCATTAAAATGGAGGACTGATATAGGGCATAATCACTTCCCACTAGACATGACAGTGGAAATCTCCTTGGTGCATGCAACCTCTATCTCTTGACATCATGAATGGTTCATTGAATGGCACAATGGAAATCTCCAAGGTGCATGCAAGCTCTATGCCTTGGCATCATGAATGGCACTATCGAGGTGGAAATCTCCATGGTGCATGCAAACTTACTTAGAAACTGACCATATAAGCTATATTATATTAATCAAACAAATAGAGTTACATATATACATGAGGTACAGTCTCAAGATAGAAAAGATATCTTAGACGCACAATAATTTGGTTGAGAGAATATCCCAACCTCACACCAAACTAGGAACTAACCTATAGAATAGGAACAAACTCTATACATGGAGAGAACCACAATTGAAGACAAGTAGGAATGACATATTCCAACACTCCCTCTTAATGACTACTTGTCTCAATATCTATCTGCAAAATCTACAACTGGTCCTGTTTGGTAATTACACTGGTTCTGTTTGGTAATTACACTTTGTATCTTGTTCGTGCTATTGTCGATGTCCATATAAGGGAACAACCATCTACCGAAATGCATGGGTTCCAACCACTACAACCGCCAGTCTACTAGGAATTCCTTCACAGACATGGTTCATCCAACCTCCCGATTAACTCCCCCTTGATATAAATTTTCACCTTATGGAGTCTAAAACCAATACGGTCCACCCAAGTCTATCCATCCTACATTACACACTCTTCCAGGGTGTTAAAACTCTCTGACAGAGGGAACATATAACAAAGGGGTATGCATGCCTCTCTGGGTCTTACAGCACATACAAACAATAAATGACATGTAGATTTTCTTCTAATTACAAATTGTGATTCATACTCATGGTCATGATTCTATTCCAAGAAACTAACAAAAAAAAAGCTCTCACAAACTTGATTGTCCATCATCCTTTGCACTCGTCATACCATTTAGATGCTAGAGCTTTCTCACTTGAATATTTCTGTCATAGATTTTTTACTTTTGAATTTTGGATGTACTAGTCTTGAATCTCCATGCTATACCTGTCATTAGTTAGAGTCGCGAATTCTAACAAGATGACTTGATATTAAGGTTGGGAATCTCAATATGTATACAAACTTTCAAGACTTGTCCACATTTACCCATACCAAATGAAAATATAATCACAAGCGATAACCATGACAGTAATACAATATCCATGAATAAATGGTCAACACATGGCCATACCATTCACTGTTGCAGACAGAATGCCCCGAATTTCAGTTCACCAGAACACTTCCCACACTATTGTTGTGAGCAGATCCAACATCATACACTGCACGTTGTCTTCGATCTGATCCCTTCCAAATAACTGAAAACTAATCACTCCACGTTGCTTCATGAACATGCACAAGCAACACCCTTTTACCTGCTTGCTAGTTTACATTTTGACAAGCAGTAATTCACCTCAACTGCTCAGGCGCCCAGCCTTGAGTAGATACAATGTAGCCACCAAGGCTCAACTCAGCCACCAAGGCTTATCACAGCCACGAAGGCTCACCACAGCTACAAAGGCTCACCACAGCCATGAAGGCTTATCACAACTATGAAGGCTCACCATAGCCACGAAGGCTCAACACAGCCATGAAGGCTCACCACAGCCACGAAGGCTTATCACAGCCATGAAGGCTCAACACAGCCACGAAGACTCACCACAACTACGAAGGCTTATCACAGCCATGACGGCTCAACACAGCCATGAAGGCTCATCATGACCATGAAGGCTCATCACTGCCACGTTAGTTGTTAGCATTATTCTGAACTCACAGAATCTGAATACAAAGTTTTTTCATTTCAGGTGATTGAAGGTGTACTCAAATATCGATGGAATGCATTGCTAGTTGAACAATGGGATGGGATAAAGAATTACATATCAGGTCTCATTGTTTAGCTTTCAAGTAAAGAATTTCTTGTTGGAGAGGTGTTATTCCACTTGAAGTCTCCTCGACATGCAGAGGGAGGAACGTTGTTGGAGTACATGCGTCGACCCACATTCATGTATGTACTTAGCAGGATACAACAACTTGAATGTCCATAGGCTGGTGAGGTTATTGCTAGTTTAGCTGCACCATTTTCACAGAGAAATGTGCCTTTCAGACACATTGCATTTTGTACACTTTCTTCTATTGCATGATGACGGATCAGAAATTCTGAGGACAAGGTCAGAATGGAGGCCAAAGGCGAAGAACAACATTCATGACCTTGCTTGAACTTATATTATGTAGTGTACATACATGTATACTTATTGATGCGTCTTCGATCATCATTATTGTTGATACTTATTTGTGATGTGGTGTTGTTTGCTCTATGTATGGTCCCACTGCAAATGAATGAAGGATGGCTCTATGACTTGATGCGTTATTGTAGTTTTTTTTTAGATCTAGCAATCCTTTTGTTAGATTCTAGAATCATGTTTTTCATCTTACAGCGCCTGAGATAAGAGTTATTTGTGCCTTTTTAGAAGAGGCGTTGCGAAATTCGTGGACCGTGAATGATTTATTTGTGTTGGAGACTATTGAGTTTGCAGATGACGAGGACATGGAATTGCCACAATCGATGTTAGTTTCTAATGAAGTTGGATCATACACTAGATCTAGCGATGGGAGCTCATAAGGAGTTGATGTTGCTTCTATGTTGAGCTGGAGGAGAGAAAGTGTTTTTTACAATCTGAGACAAGATCTCGATTGCTGCTATGTTGAAGTGCTAAGAATAGTGCTGCATGAAGGGTCATAGTACTTTGCATTATTATTTTCCATTGTCTAATATTTCTTTAAGAGTGGTCATGAATGACTTACTACCAAATATGATGAAGACATGACAATGAAAATGGCATCAAAAGATAGTGTATGAAGGTACATCATAGATTGGAGAAAAAATAGGGCAAGGTTATTTTAGCATTGTTTATCACGGTCTTTGGTATGGTTTAGATGTAGCAATAAAGCTCTTCAGTGAGCAGGAATATTCCACAAAACTCATTGACACATTTCGAAAAGAGGTGTCACTTATCAAAAGGCTAAGGCATCCAAACATATTTCATCATGGATTGGAAACGACGGGTGCAGATGGCCTTGGACATAGCATGTGGGATGAACTATCTTCATCATCTTAAAGTTTCTAAGTTGGTATCAACGCAGACAGATTTCCCAGTCGTAGCATCAGCGTGAGATTGAGTCCCTCATGTTGGCTCTGTAAAGATCACGCGCTCCAGGTATGCCTCTCTCACCATGACAACTAAAAAACAAAATAAAAAACACAATATACTCTTATTTCCCTCAGCCTAGGAGGGGTTGAGGTCCAGGCCCAAACGGGCTCTGATAACAACTTAGAAACTGACCATATAAGCTATGTTATATTAATCAAACAAATAGAGTTACATATATACATGAGGTAGTGTCTCAAGATAGAGAAGCTATCTTAGACACAATAATTTGGTTGAGAGAATATCTAAACCTCACACCAAACTAGGAACTAACCTATAGAATTAGAAAAAACTCTATACATAAAGAGAACAACAACTGAAGACAAGTAGGAATTACATATTCCAACAAACTTTATGTCTTAACTTCATGAATGACTCTTTGGAGGTGGAGTTCAATGAATTTATGGAAACAATACTAAGTCATACAAAGATTATCTCAATACAAGGTTCATTTTCTAAATATATTCTTGCACTTTCCACTCTGCATCATGAAAACCAATGCCGGGTTATCTGAATACAAGATTGATTCTCTAAATATATTCTTCTTTCTAATCTGCATCATGAAAACCCAAACCAATGCCGGTAGTGAGTGCTCATTGCATACTTTGGTTAAAGTATGGATTAATAGGTTCATTTTGATTTATAGGTTGTCCATGAAGAGGTTTTATTCCTTGAGTAATTGGTTGCATTTTACTCTACAATTCATTTGTGTTGTGTTCTTTTTGTATGCATTATTTTTAATTTATTGTTTGGGGTTTGTTTATTGTGGTTATAGTCTATTTTTGTTTTATCTCACCATCCCTTCGTGAAAATATTTGTGTCTGGATTGTTAGATAGTTCAGGATCAACCAATTTCCGTGGACTCTATAAAATTTGCTCCACATATTGTGTTTAGCTCTAGCATTATGAGATGCCCAAAGATTTTTTTTAGGTTTATAAGGAAATATAATTGAAAGAGACTAAAATAGGAGAGGTACCATTTATGACTAGGATATTTATATAGAGTTGGGAAATTCAATATCCAACACAAGAATTTGAAGGTCCTATAATACAAAATACTGGAAAAAGTTGCGTTGTATTCGCACCTTAAAACACTTGTTCGGAAATTTCCAATTAATCGTGAAAAGGCCAACGATAAAATTCTACTCTAGTTGGACGAAATTCAACTATACCCTAAAGCCATCAACTAGTTTGACGAAATTGCACTGCACCTTAAATCCATCAACTCTAGGCCAGTTGCCTCTACTCAGCGAGGTCATATCCACCTGCCTTCAGGTTCTTCTGTAAGACATCAACTTCGAGATGTTCAACCCTTCCACAATTTGCTTCTTTTCACTTTATACACTAGTTTCTTTTAGGGCTATGACTATAGTTATTATGTTGTTTACAATAAGCACTTCTTTAAGCTCAATCTCTATATGAAATCTTAAATGATATTTTTGGTTTCTATATAATTTTTTAAGCTTTTTAGCTTAAATCTCTATATGAAATTTTAAATGATATTTTTCGTTTCTATATACTTTTTTAATCTTTTTGTTAATATGAAAATTACGAAGACTTTTTGGATGAAAGTTTTATTTCAATATTTAATAAAAATATTTAAAAAATGATTGAAAACCATAAATATTATTTTTTTAATATAAATAAATTTAAATATAATTTTTTCATATGTAATAGTATTTTTTAATTTAAAATTAATAATGTTTAATTCATATATATTTAAATTAAATGGTATGAAATAATACAAATAGTGTATTTGACCAGAAAAAATATGTAAAAATGTTGAATTAAAAATATTATTCTCATTACTTCAAAATTACTATTTCAAATAATATCATGTAATCAATATTTATAATTCATAAAAATGAAAAGAGAATTTTTTTTTTTTTTAAGATATTTATTTATTTATTTATAATTTAAAAATTATCATTATAAATAATATATAATATATTTATTTTGAATATTATTTATAGAAATAAAATAGATTTACTACAAGATAAATAAATAATTTAGTCAATATTTATACTTAATAATGAAAAAAGAGAAAACAATTCTCCCTATGGTGTCTTAATGCAAATAGGACATAACTTTGGTTTATGTGGTCACTGCCCTTGGGCACTCATGCGCTCATTTGATATGGTAGTACATAATGTCTCTCTCACATGCATGCACCTAATGTTAAATTGTTGGATGTGGTTTCGATTGAAAGCAACTAGTGAGAAGGAGTTGCAAGTGTTGAGGTTTATTCTTCGACCTCATAAAGTATATTGCCTAATTTCTGGTTCATGGGGGATCTCCTAACATGTTTTCTCGATTATATTTTCTTGTGGGCGGGGGAGAATTGCAGAAAATCCACGAAATTTTAATCTACTAATATGAGAAACTTGAAATAGAATTTCTTCTCACATAAACAAAGAAATATCTACTAGATGCAGCACAAAAGGAACATAAATATAAGCACAGTCAGACAATTAAAAAACATAGAATTGTCTAAGGAACCCAACTAGGAAAATCTTCTTCTTCTTTGAGAATTTTATTGATAGAGAAATATAACAATTGATATAATTGTTTCAATCTGAAAGTACACTTGTCTTTTCTAGTTATTCTAAGCTTGAAACCCTTTCAAGACCATTGATCTATGCTTTCCTCTACCAACCAGTGCATAAGCTTCTCTTGCACACTCTTCCTCTCACAAGATCCACATACAAAGTTGTGCTTCATGTTGCTTGGTCTCACCAACTCATTTTCACCAAAAGAATGATTAAAATTGTTCCTTTGTTCCTCCTTCTAAAGGAAATTTGAGTGGTTAAAATTAGTAAGTTGTATAGTAGGTAAGTCGAACTAGTGGTTCACAAGTTAAAATACACTTGTCTTTTCTAATTATTCTAAGCTTGAAACCCTTGCAAGACCATTGATCTATGTTTTCCTCTACCAACCAGTGCACAAGATTCTCTTGTACACTCTTTCTCTCACAAGATACACATACAAAGTTGTGCTTCATGTTCCTTCGTCTCACCAAATCATTTTCACCAAAAAAATGATTAAAATTGTTCCTTTGTTCCTCCTTCTAAAGGAAATTTGAGTGGTTAAAATTAGTGAGTTGTATAGTAGGTAAATCGTACTGGTGGTTCACAAGTTAATAAAGGCTCATTGCTAGTGTTAACTCATCCTTCGAAAATTTTAGGAGGTTAACTCAAACTCTTCATCTTGTTCCCAATAAAACTCATACTAGAAGACAAATAACTCGGACTTCTATTTTGAAACATATGTTAGCTACAAGCTAACTTGTCC
This sequence comes from Pinus albicaulis, assembly GCA_034641835.2. Taxonomy (NCBI): domain Eukaryota; kingdom Viridiplantae; phylum Streptophyta; class Pinopsida; order Pinales; family Pinaceae; genus Pinus; species Pinus albicaulis. The sequence continues at coordinate 903,444,604 of CM076571.1, read as the reverse complement.
TAATTTTTAGGGACACTTCTAAATTTTAGGAACTCCAGCATGCAGAAGAAAGAAATCAATTTTGACTCCTTTAATTAAGGAAAAAATCAAGGAATCAATTTCTTTCGACTATTTTCAATGCTCCCTCTTAGCGAGGAAGGGATTCATAGAAGAACCTCGTCAACCTAGATCTATCTCGAACACTACCAAGTACTTCGTTGTTGTCTACTCCCTCTAAACTAGAAGACTTCCCTACTTCCTTTTGTGGAACCTTATTTGAAGAATTGTTCTTTCAAAACCATGCTCTGAGAGTTAACTTCTTGAGTCGTAAACGCCATGCACCCTGTGTACCTCCGTGGGTGCCTCTAGATGTTGGAAGACTCAACTCTCTTTTTATCTTCGTTAACCAAATCCTTTTCCAAGTTCGATTTAACTTGAAACCCTAGACATAAGTCTTTGTCTAAGTGGCTACCTCCACTCTCCCTGCACTATGGTCCTTATCATCATCATCCTTTTAGTGAGCCTAAATATCTACTAACTTAGAGAAAAACTGAGATATTGATTCAGGATCCATCTTGAGAGTTCTATCATGTTGTCGCTGAACCACTAATTATCTACTCTGAGTACTCCGTACCTTTCTCCTTAAGGCTGCACGTGTCTCTACCTGAAACTTGTAGAGATTATTCACCCTTGCACCAATCTGCTTCTTACATCCATAATATAAGTGATGGAGGTAAGACTTAGCTCTATTAAATATGGTGTCATATCCCTTGTCCTCAAGGGTAGTTATTGAAAAAAGATTCTACCTCAATATTGGACCATATTAAACATATCTAAGATGATGAGGATTACCTGAATCCCTTAGAAAAATGATAGAACCAAATCCTTGACCATCCTACATACTATCATCCCCTAGCTCAATATGAAATTTAATATCCTTCTCCTTTACATGGCCGAAAAACTTCTTACTCTCGATCATGTGGAAGGATCCTCATTGAACACATCTGGTAGGTATTTTTACTCTTCCGTTGAACACTACAACTTCTGCTACTTCATAATTCTTGCATCTCGAGACATCAAATATGACACTATCATTCTTTCTTGGTTGTCTAAAAAATACTAAACATATCCTACTCAAATTGTCTACACTCTTGCTAAACATTAATCCATCAATGAATCAACACATAGTATCTTCATCAAACTGCCCACAAGCACTAATATGGATCCTCCATCATCACTACTCTTAGGGACTTGATATTTGGCTACTTTTGGTATCTTTGGCACTCAAAATATAGCCAAACTTAGGGCTTGAAATTTTTTCCTCTTACCATTTCTTTTCCCTTTTGTAACCACTAAAATAGGGCACATGAATCTACCTCCTAATATCTCATTAGCTCCTCCAATGAGCATTGTGCTTGAGCAATTTGAGTACTACCCACTTGTCAAGATTATGGTTTCTCCGGAACACTCCTCCTAGGGTACACAAATGTTAACTATTACTATGATACATCGACCTTATTTTCAATCTCCTTTGGTCCTCCAAAACATCCCACACACAGTAAATTATTTGACTAATCTTGGGATTGCAAATATTACAGAAACAATCCATACACTTACTGTTATTAGGTTGTTTCATATCTTCTTCCAAACACCACTAGCACAATCTTCCACCTAGCAATATATTTCAAATATAAAATATGTGTGATGGTCGATTATGTTCACTCCTCTGATACCATGTAGAAAATCCATGAAATTCAGATATGGTAATATGAGAAATCCAAGATAATTTTTTTTCTCACATAAACAAGAAATTTATGCACTAGATGCAGAGGAATAAGAACATAAATAAAAGCATAGCCACACAACTCCAAAAAAAAAAAATATCTAGGGAACCCAACTAGGAAAACATTCTGCTTGTTTGAGCATTTTATTGATAAAGAAAATAAGCAATTGAACTCTTAAAAAACACAAGTGTTTTAATCTGAAAGACATACTAGTCTTTCTGAATTGTTCTAAGATTGAAACCCTCATAAAAATGTTGATATTGGATTCCCATACCAACCCATGCACAAGCTTATATTGCAGACTCTTCCTCTCATAATCTCCATAGACAAACTCATGCTTTCTATTTCTTGGTCTCACTAGCTCGTTCTCACCAAAACAATTATTAAACTTGTGCCTTCGTTCCTCCTTTGAAAGTAAATTCAAATGGTTAAAATTAGTAATTTTCTAATTAAGGAGTTTTCATTTGTTATTGATTGAGTTAGCATGAGTTAACTACTCATGCAACTCTTCCTATCTCAAATCGAGAACTTGAGACTCAAACACATGATATTTTCCTCAATTAACTTGCACTAGAAGACAGATAACTTGACCTTGCACTTTAACAAATCAGTTAGTTGCTTAATAACTAATAACATTTAGGAATTGATCCTAAATTATAGGAACTCACATTGATTTTTAGGGACTCATCCTATATCTTAGGAATTCATCCTAACTTATAGGAATTAGCTCCTAACTTATAGTAATTGATTCCTAACTCATAGGAACTCGAGCATTTTAAGGAAGAATTGGTTGAGGTCCCTTTGATTAAGGCACAAATTAAGAAACCCTTTCTCACTATCATTTTAAAAAATAATCTTAGACATTCCCTTGCACGGTTCATGAATATGGTACTTTTCATGTGGGATTTTCACTGGGCTACGAAGTGGGGAGCTCCTCTTAGTGTTCTGGTGAATTCGGATTGCAAGTTCTACTTCATTGTTCTAGCTCTAGGTCTGAGGGAATTGGATTCTTTTCACTTCCTTTTGGTCTTTTCATTGCCTCAGGTGTGTTTGCCTCAGTCTCGTTTTTTTTATAGTCCTAGTGTTAAAGACCTTGCATCTACATAGTCTTGGGCCTAGGGTTTTATTAATTAGCCCTACCTGTGTTCTCTCATGATTATTTGTGTAGTAGGATATCTCTATGTCGCATTGTGGGTGGTTGATGCAGGTGGTGTTTTTTGAAGAGTCACACATGCTTCCCATGGTATTGTGCTTGGGTCAAAGAGTTGTGTTGTTTTCCTTTCATTCTAGGTCTATGGTTGGTCTGGTGCCAAGAAGGGATGTTGTAGGGGTCAAAAGGTCGAATATTGTAAGCTTTTAGTGGATTTTGAGTTGCCTCCAGTTTATGTTGGTGGTATTCTCTCAAGGATAGTCATTTTATTTGGGGAACTATGATGAAACGATGTATTGGTGTTGTAGCCTGGTTGAAGATAGAGTCTTTTTTTCTATCATTTTGCAGGTAGGGAAAATACCTATAAATATTTCAATAAACCCCTATTTTAATCTATCATGCATGCAACGAAACATCAAATAAGTAGAAGTGGCGGCAGAAGTGCTACTTGGGTCAATGAGAGCGGCATGAAATTGTTTACCCGTGAATTAATGGCGCCTTATTTCAATGTTGCCCCTTCAAACATGTTTTTGGAAATAAGAGAATTGGAGGTGAAGGTGGGAGAAGAAATGAATTTTTAGTTTGATTTAGAACTACTCAAATATTTTGGTAGATGGGTTCTAGATCTGAGACACATTAGAGGCAGGAAAAACAATTCTTAAATTATGTCGACCTTCATTGGAAAATGAAGAAACTATTGGGCTTAGTTCTCACAGACCAAAAAGTTGACAAATAAAACCTCTTTGCATCCTTGGAGGATGTTAATAGAATTTTAAGGAACCTGCATTATAGTGTGGATGGAATTGATGCCAACTTGAGACATGCTGAAAGGCATTTTCCCTGCGAGTCAGAAAGTGGTGACCATGGTGAGCTACTTGATTCTAGTGTTCGTGCTCTTATGACAGGTTCCTTATCTAATGAGGACTAGCATTAAAGGTTTTCGATTGGTTAATGGTTTTCGACTCATCATGGTGTTTTTCTCATGTTCCAATTTGGTCGAGTATTGGATTTTCTCCAGATGGATACAACAACGTATGGTACTACATCTCGATGTTTAGTATGGTTGTGTGTCTTGGTTTAGTTATGATGATGTATTTTTATGACTCCATGATGATATTTGTTTCCTACTATGTTAGTTCTGAGAGCAGGATTTTTCTGCTCTTATGCCCATTTAGGAATGTCATGTTTTTTGGTCTCTTTGTGCTTATCTGGTGGGAAGCTTGTAAGCCCAACTGGGTAGTGATTATGTAATCTGTTAATAATTAGTTTTTTTTGGGTTTATGTAGAAGAGGTCGAATTCTTGTACTGGAACTCTGTTTCCCGCACCATTTTATCCATTTATTTTTGTTTCTTTGAATGATACAATGTTTTGGGATTTAAAAAAGAAAAAAAAAATATTATTTTTTTTCAATATAAAAAATTATTATTACAAATTATATATAATATATTTTTGTTTAGCTTTATTTCTAGAAATAAAATAAACTCGACCCAAAGATAAATTATGTCTTAAGAAAATAAAATATCTTATATTTAACAATTTAAAAATTAAGAAAAGTAAAATATTTATAAAAACAATACCAATCTCCAAATAATGATGCAGTGATTTAATAAATATACTTATTTATATATTTAAAAATAAATAGATGAGTCTATAGCGAGTAGAATAGATCATGATATATTGTTAAGTCACTATCTTAAAGTTAACAGTTGGTGTGGCCTAGGACTGTAATCTCCAAGTGATTTTGAGGGCTTAAATACACTTGGGTTATAGTCTCTCGAACCAAAGATTAAGTATATTGTGATCTCTAAAAGACAAAACCAACTTGACAACCAAACCATTAAAACAATAAAATAAAATAATTGCTTCAGTTTCTAATTATTGAACGGTCGATTTTATCTAAATCAAAATAGGTTTGGCATCATAAAACGATTATGAGAGCTGAATATTCTCTAGAAATACCCTACTACGAAAAATATATTTATTTTCCCTAGGACGACATTGATTTATGTTGAAAAAAACTAGATTTCGTCATTATGACAAATGAATATTCTCTGTAAATTCCTTGACATTAAAAAAAATTTACTTGTTCTGGGATTTATTTATTGTTGAGAAAAAGTACCGTTGGAAAACTCTTGAAGGTTTTACCATGGTTTACAATTGAAAGCAGAAATCAAATTATGCACATGAGCATTTTTCTCACTATGATTGTATTAATTAAAATTTTACAATATAATTAAAATTTTACAATATAATATTTCGTTATTGTGTAGCATTAATTAATTCTTCTATGTCAAGTGAATCTTTATTATAAATTTAATTATTTAATTAGGATTAAATAATATTGGATTGAAATTAGTAATCTTAGGGTGCTGCCTAAATGAAGTATTATGTGGTAGGAGGTATGTTATTCAATTTCTCATAATTTACATGTGCTTGCGACAGGGGTATGTATATGTATGTTTCTAAATATTATAATGGTAGTAGTTGGAATAGATCTTAGGTATATGTCTAGAGGTTATAGTGGTAGTAGTTGGAATTAGTGCTTGGGAGAAGGGTATGTATATGTATGTTTATAGAGATTATAATGGTAGTAGTTGGAAGAGATCCTAGGTATATGTCTAGAGGTTATAGTGGTAGTAGTCGGAATCGACGAGAGTTTATATAGTGGGAGAGTACTAGATTTTTGATTCCTCATAAATACAAAAAAATATTAAAAAAATATTGGGTTGAAATTGGGTTAAAAATAGTTTTGGGAAATGAAGGTTATACTTCACATGCACACTCTACATGTAAAAAAGGTAATAGATGTGAATCATTTTTTACGTGTTGATTTTTTTGCAAAATAAGGATAGTTAAAGATTCATAAAATCAATGACAAAGAGTTATTATGTCCATTTATTATTACACCAAGAAAACTACTTAGCACTAATAAAGTTTGTCAATGAATATGTAATATTCCTAAAAATATTTCTCAGAAAATTATACTAGGTATCAATATGTTTAGATTCATAATTAAAAGAAGAGTTTAAGTCTACAAAGGCACACATACTCTACACCCCTCTAATTTCAAACTCCTAACCTCTTAGGAGGCAACACGTGCACTTAACCATTAGGCTCACTCAAGCTATGTGTGGTTATAAAATTATCTCGCTTGCAAAAATCCAAAATATATATACATATTTTTAAAATAATAAAAACATGGAAATCATAAATTTTGAAACTTTATTTGACTAATTTTAATTTGAGTAATTTAGATTTAAATGTGCATAATAAATTATTTTTAAAATAATAATAATATAAAATTTAGAGAAATTGAAAATAATGATTTCAAAAATTATAATATATGATTTTTTAATGATTAATGAGTAATATGTTATAGAATCCTTATGATTAGTGTTTAGTTTTGTATTTTACCATGAACATATTTCAAGTTAATTAGTGGGCGACAAATTCATAAATGTGAGTGGAAAAAAATTTAGTTCAGTTTGTTGTTGTTTTTTTAATATTATAATTCGATTTATTTTTATTGAGAAATTTTACACAATTTGTTTTTATAAAATGATTAATTATACAAATATGTCATATTTAAAATCAAAACAACAAACAAATTATCATTTTTAAGAATTTCAGAATTGAAAAAAAACCAAGTTAAAATATTTTATAGAAAGTTATCTACATATTATTACCATCCTAGATCCATCTTGACCTAGAATCTATTAAGCTCCGAGAGGGATAAAATCTGTTGAAGTGAAAACCTATTTTTTAACTGAAAAACTTGAGGAAATGATTCCACCTTGAGATATTTGATCCCTCTAGGTGCTTGATAGATTTGGGGTTAAGATGAATCTAGGTTGGTTATATAATAATATATGATATCTATATTTGTATCTATATGCCTCTTTCTTATTCCCTTTCTCTATCTCATCCCCAAAACATACACATTCTCTCCCCCTATCTATCTATATCTCTTTTCCCTCTCGCTCTCCTCTCTCCCTGACTCTCTCTCCATCTCTCCCTTGTCACTCCCTCTAGCTCTCCAGCTTTCTCACTATATGTCTTTTTTCTTCCTTTCCTACCCCCCGCCCCCCACCCCCCGGCTCCAATTCCATCTCCTCCCCTCTCTCTTCTCCTCTCTCTTCATTCTGTTATGTCCCTTTCTCTCCAAGCTCCCACGCTCTCTTGGCCCCACAATTTCTCTCTCTCTCTCTCTCTCTCTCCGACTCTATCACTACCTCCCTCCCTCTATTCTTCTCCTCTCTCTCATAAATATTTTTTTATTTGACTCTCTCTCTTCCCCTTGTCTCCCCATCTCCCTCCACTCCTGTTCTCTTTCTTCCCTCCTCTCCTCTCTCTGTCACTCTCTCTCCATATCTCCCTTGTCAATCACTCTCTCTATCCAAATCTATCTATTTATGTATATGCTCTATACTCCATCTATTCCCCTCCAAATTCATCTCTCTCTCTCTTGCTCTCGCTCTCTCTACCATCCTTCGTCTCTTCTTTCCTCTCTCTCTCTCCCCCATCACACACTCTCTCTCTATCTCTCTCTCCAACCTCCAAATTTTTCACTATCTCCCCCCCCCCCCTCTTAAATTTGATCCCATTGTATCATATTTAAGAATTGTTTTAAATTAAAATAACTGAATTGGTTGTAAGATACTTAACCTGGTTGTAAGATATTTAACTTGAAAAACTTAAAATAATCATTCACTATATTTCCTCTATTATTGTTTGTCGCTTTTCTTGATCTCCTCCTCTCTCTCTCCCCCCATCAGACACACTCTCTCTTTCTCTCTAATGTGTCAAGCCCCTTGTTAACCTTACTCCTATGTTGATTTCCAATATACTATATTATGATTGTTGTGATAATGGTTCAATGTATGATTAATGTGTTGATGGCTCTAATGATGCTATCAATATTTTCTTGGTGATATAAATGTACCGTACCCTCATTAGTCTCAAGTGGACATGTGTCCCTGCCTTGGTAGGCATGATCCCGCCTTTGGTAAACTCAACAAACCCTAGTCATTTGACTCACTTGCACTCTTGGGTTTTCATGGTGACTGAGGGTCTCCCCTGCCGGTTCTCTGCGCTTGTTCTCTGTATGTTTTTGTAGTCAAATTATTGTTGTTTTTCGGCCCTGGTGTGGCCATGGCCTCTGCTCCGTCGATTGGTAAGCTTGTTCCACTGTTTTTGTTTCAATGCCGCTCTATTTATGCATTGTTTGAGGTCTGTTCGCCCGTGGAAGGTATGCTGGTTTCTTTAGTTTGAATCTCCTATATGCGTGCACTGCAAGTCATTTCTTTTAACTGTTAGGGCATACACCCAAGTCTGTTCCCTCTACATAGTCACTTCTGTGGTTAACTTATCTCTGTCTTCGACTCTAGTTGCAAGTTGTGGTCTCGGGGGTTCATGGCTTCAACTCTGGTATCCAATGGGAAAGGTAAGCCCTCATCTGAGCTATTTTTAAATCCTTCTTCTTCCTCAGTTACTAAGGTTGCCGCTCCTCGTGAGCAGGGAACCCTCGATGGCTGCAACTTGGCTCGGAATGTGGTCTCGACACGCCGTCTTCACTGCGGGTAAGTATGCTTTCTAACCCTGAAACCTCTCTCAATTCATATTCCCGTTTTGTTTAACTATAATGTTTAACCCCTACTTTCGTTGGGTTATTGCAGGTGAATTCGGCTCAAGGAACCTGCTCTCCACTGTTGGGCACATTTGGAGATCCGGTAGGGTCGCTCCTTTATAGTTTTTTCAACCCGGTTGCTGGTGTAAACTTACCTTCGACTGTGTTTTTAATTTATATCACTGTGTAATGGTTAACAGAGAAAAAATTATTTCATTTTGATATCAAATATTCAGTTCAGTTTTTTATAAATACATGTTTTCTTGCGTTCTTATGTTGCTTGTGCCCATTCACTGTTATGATGCTCCACTATGTCATTTGCTTCGATGCTTCTGGGGTTTCAATGCCTTTTGAAATCCTGTTGTTTCTCCTGTTATTATGCTTAGTATATTTGTTTCCTACGGGGCCGTTAGTAACATGAAAATAGGGAAATAATCATGTTCTGTAAAAGAAATGGTTTTCTTGCATACAGTAGTAATTTACAATGATATAGAAGGACAATTTAAATGATTACAACGTAGATTCAAATGCATATGTTTACAGAAATTTCTATTATGATTTTCCTTTTTCCAAATTGAACCTGTTATAATACATTCTTCTATCTTCTGTATGGTTTGAAAATAGTTTAACTTAACTATTATCAGTTACACTTGTTAGTTACATAGTTTCTATAACTGTTACCTTTACTCTGCTGTAAATGGTAGAATTAACATACGAAAATAATTTGACAGAACAATTAATTAACACAGTTTTAAATTAACCACTCACTTTCCTAAATGCTGCTTCACTAAGAAATTAAATTTAGAAATAAACTAAGATGTTTTTCCTGAATTTTCTCCTTTGTCCTCTCTGAAACCAAATGACCTCCAGCCATGATGACCCGTCAGCTAGATTCTCCTGCATCAGGCTCCCAAGGTAAATAAATTTCATGGCTTCACTCCATGAGCTCCTCGACAGAATAGCCCGCTTGTTGTATCTGTGCCGTGTCAAGCCACGAACTGTCCTCAACGGGACGGTTCTTCCACTTGACAAGGTACCACAGATACTCCGTTCGGCTAGTTCGTTTAGCCACCTGTGTGTCGAGAATTTTTTTGATCTCAAGGGGTTGAGCTGTAGGCATTTGCCTCATCCAAGAACCACATTCACTTTTCGTGCCCCATTCTGGCCCTGCTGCACTATCGTCTTGAGGACTGGCAGTATATGGGAATAGATCTGCCACGTTGAAAATGGGTGATATGCCTATTCCTGGTGGCAGCTGTATTTCATAGGCATTGGTTGAAAATTTACGCAGAATTTTACAGGGGCCAATCTTCTTATATTTTAGCTTGTTATATTCGCCCTTAGGGAACTGTTCTTTGCGGAAATGTGCAAGGAATTCATACCCTATATTAAACTGCACTTCTTGCCGCTTTAAATCTGCATGCTGCTTATATCTCTAGCTGCTATCTTGCAATTTCGACTTTACCTGCTCGTGTAAGTAATTCATTTCCTTGGTGAAATCTTCCCCGTTAGCACTTCTTCTTTCTAGTTTTCCCAGATCTTGTAGTTCATGTACTCTGCGAGGATGCATGCCATACAAAATCTTAAAAGGACTGTAACCCGTGTTGCGATTTGGTGAATCGTTATAAGTGAATTCCACCTGAGCAAGTACACAATCCCACATCCATGAGTTCTCTCCAATTAAGCTTTGTGGCAGGTTTCCCAAGCTCCTATTCACCACCTCCATTTGTCCATCAGTCTGTGGATGATATGTGAAGCTGAAATTTAACTGAGTTTCCAAGTTCTTCCATAAGGTGTGCCAAAAGTGTCCAGTAAAATTCACATCCTTGTCCTAGATAATGGACCTCGGTAAGCTGTGCAACCTAACAATTTCCATGAAAAAAAAGTGTGCTACGTGAGTGGCATCACTGGTTTTTCGACAAGGAATGAAATGCGCCATTTTTGAAAACCGGTTTACTACCACCATCACCGAGTCAAAACCTCATTGCATACTTGGTATACCCAAGGCAAAATCCAAGCTGATTGAGTCCCACGGTCTACTCGGAATAGGTAGTGGTGTGTAGAGTCCTGCATTTTGGTTGTGTCCTTTTGCCAATTGGAACACTTTACACCTATTCACATATCGCTGCATGTCACGTCACATATTTGGCCAATAATAAAAGTGTCCTAGCTATTCTAATGTTTTTTCTGTGCCGTAATATCTGGCTGGACCTCCACTGTGCTTTTCTCGGATGATATTCTCTCTCATCGAATAGTCGGGAATGCATAGTTGTCCTCCCTTAAACAATAATTTTTCCTTTATATTATAGTCCAACCATGGACTATTTTTCTTGAACAATGGATTTTGACAGGCCTCATAAGCCTCTTTGAAATCTGCGTCTGTCTCATACAAGTCTTTCAAATGCTCAAATCCCAACACTTGTATCGTACTCTCCTGCAAGAGAAAAGCTTTTCTGCTCAACGCATCTGCCACCTTGTTGGCCTGTCCACTAATGTGCTTCAACACAAACGTAAATTTTGTTTTCCATTCATCCCCTTCTCTGATCCGGATTTGGTGGTAACCACTCTTTAGATCAATTTTTGAGAAATATGTTGCCCCACTTAGGAAGTCCATCATATCATCCATCCGTGGTAGTGGAAACCTGTATCAGATGGTAATTTTGTTGATTTCTCTCGAATCTGTGCACATTCGCCATCCTCCTCCTTTCTTGGGACCGAGAACTATCGAAACTGCACAGGGGCTTAAAATTTCCCTTATCAACCCCTTATCCAGCAATTCCTGTACCTATTTTCTAATCTCCTCATTATCTTTACGACTCATTCGGTACACTGCCATGTTTGGTAGACTGGATCCAGGTATAAAGTCAATGTGGTGACTAATACTTCTATTAGGAGGCATTTTATCTGGTAAATCATCAACTATAATGTCGTTGAATTCTTGTAGCACTTCCTGAATCTCCTCGGGAAAATCTGAAATTTCTATGTGCAAAAACACTATTTTTGGCCTCCTTACCACAGTATAATGTATCTCTCTATCTTTGATCTATTTTATAAATTCCTTTCCTCCCACTAGTAACGCTTTAACTCTGCTTGTCTCTGTTGTCTCTTCCTCCTTGATGGGTACAAGCGTGTGCTTAATCCCATCTTTGAAAAACTTGTAACAGTTTTTCTTTCCATCATGCACTACCTTCCTATCATACTAGCATGGTCTCCCTAGCAGTATGTGACACACATCCATTGGCATTATATCGAAAATAACTTTATCCCTGTATTTTCCAATTTGGAACTCAACCTCACATTGTTCATCAACCAACAGTTGATGCCCTTTCTGTAACCATGACACCTTGTAAGGTGTGGGGTGCTTCAGCCTCTTCAAGCCTAACTTCTCCACCATCTCCATGGCGACTAGATTATCCATGCTCCCACTATCGATAATCAGCTTGCAGCATTTTCCGTGTGACTTACAAACTTTCCGGAATAATGCCTTCCTTTGAGTTGGGTCAGGTGTCTCCTTCGCTAGTTTCAGCAATACCTTATTCAAAATTAAGGCCTCACTTGTCTCTGGCACGTTCTCTACCTCCTGGTGTGGTGCCTCTGCTTCATCCGTCTGTACAATGTACATTCCCCTTGTCCTGACCTGCTCTCCTTCAAGAAATTCATAGAACTTGTGCCCCGACTTATGGCACCTGTAACATTGTACGGCAGCTCCTCTGTCTTGGCCACTACCTCTTCTACACTGGTATGGCCTACCCCCTCTCGTGTTACTTTCCTTCTCCACTGTCCCTAAATTTTTCGAGCTGCTACCTTCATCATTGGGGTTGATAGATTTATCTCTTGAAAAAGCTCATCCTCTTCCTCTGCCAGATCCTCCTCCTCTCATAACATTATGTTTCTTATTTATCTTCTCTTCTGCCTTCAAGGCGCTTTGATAAGCCTCATCTATATTCCTAGGCGAAAGAATGCTTATCTCATCCAAGATGTCCAGTCTCAAGCCATTCACGAATCTCGTTTTTTTCTCGGCGGTGTCCTCCATATAACCTGCCCTCAGGTTCACCCGACAGAATTCCTCTGTGTACTCTCTCACAGTCATGCCTTTCTGTTTCAGATTCTATATCTACCTGTACATAGCCATCTGATAATCCTTGGGAAAAAATTTTCCCTTCAACTTAGCCTCCATCCTGCTCCATTTCTTAATAGGTTGTTTGTTCAACCTCCTTCTCTCTGCCTGTACACTATCCCACCATAAGGCTGCATGCCCTGGTCTCGGCACGTCGTCTTCACTGGGGGTAAATCTGCTTTCTAACCCTGAAACCTCTGTTAATTCGTCTTCCAATTTTTTTTTAACTATAATGTTTAACCCCTACTTTCGTTGGGTGATTGCAAGTGGAGTTGTCTCCAGGAACCTGCTCTCCATTGCTGGGCATGTTTGGAGACCCGATACGGTCGCTTGGGGAAAATTTTAAGGATGGAAGTTTATCTTAAATTTTAAAAACCTGGCAAATCTTAGTAGTCCCCAATCTGTGAATTGTAAAAACTTTTATATTGTTTTTGTAAAAATATTTAGTTCTGTAATCATTTGTATTAGTATATACAAATTTTTGGAAATTTTAAGGGTAAAATATTTTTATACTATAAAATTTGGGTGAATCAATTTTAAGAAAATGGGAATTGGCGAATCTTTATTTTCGAAAAAACATGAAAAACTAGCCCACCTGTGAATATTAGCCCCTAAAATTTTCCATGGGGTGCTCCTTTATAGTTCTGTCAACCCAGCTACTGGTGTAAACTTATCTTTTACTGTGTTTTTAATTTATATCGATGTGTAATGGTTAACAAAGACAAACTTGTTTCGTTTTGATATCAAATATTCAATTCAGTTTTAGATAAATACCTGTTTGCTTGCGTTGTTATGTTTCCTGTGGCCATTCGCTGTTATAATGCTCCACTATGTCGTTTGCTTTGATGCTTCTAGGGTTTCAATGCCCTTCAAATTCCTGTTGTTTCTCTTGTTATTATGCTTAGTATATTTGTTGCCTACGGTGCTGTTAGTCTCATGAAAATAGGGAAATACGCTAGTTCTGTAAAAGAAATGGTTTGCTTGCTTACAGTAGTAAATTACAATGATATAGAAGGACTATTTAAATTACTGCAACTTAGATTCAAATTTATGTGTTTACATAGATTCCTATTATGCTTTTGCTTTTGGCAAATTGAACCTGTTACAATACATTCTTATGTCTTTTGTATGTTCTGAAAACAGTTTAACTTAACTACTATCAGTTACGCTTGTTAGTTACATAGTTTCTATAACTGTTACCTTGAATCTGTTGTAAATGGTTGAATTAACATACGAAAATAATTTGATAGAACAATTAATTAAGTCAGTTTTAAATTAACCACTCACTTTCCTAAATGCTGCTTCACTAAGAAATTAAAATTAGAAATAAACTAAGATGTTTTTCTTGAATTTTCTCCTTTTTCCTGTCTGAGACCAACTGACCTCCAGCCACGATGACCCGTCAGCTAGATGCTCCTGCATCACTCTCTCTCTCTCTCTCTCTCTCTCTCTCTCTCTCTCTCTCTCTCTCTCTCTCTCTCTCTCTTCAACCCCCAATTTTTTCACTATTGCCCTCTCTCTCTTTTCACTCCCCCTCTTAAATTTGATCCCATTGTATTGTGTTTAAGAAATTTTTTAAATCAAAAGAGCTCAATTGATTGTAAAATATTTAACCTATATTTTGGATCGATCATGTCAAATAAAATACAATAATGAAAAACTTAAAATAATCATGCACTATCTTTCCTCTATTAGGGCTATTCACTTCGCTTGATCTCATCATTGGGATCCCCAGTTAATATGGATCTATGTTGGCTCTTAATCACATATTTTTCTATGAAAGTATTCTCATTTAAATATTATTAAAATTTTGATTTAATTTCTATGGGAATATTTTTAGTAGTTTGGAGGGAGGATATATATATATATATATATATATATATATATATATATATATATATATATATATATATATTATTTTACATTTAATTAGAGAATAATATAAAATTAAATTAAATTAAAAAAAAAAATTGACTCTGAAAGAAGCATGTCGATAAGTCATGATTTGTCCATGACATTTTAACAAAGCTTATTCACAAGTTCATAATATCAATCTTATCGTATTGTTATAAAATGTTTTCAATGTGAAATAGATTATGTTTTTTGAGAATGTGATATTAATAAGCCATTGTATTGCCCATAATATTGTAACGAATCTTATTGACAAGTTAATGATATCCATGATAAATTGGAGCTGAATATCCATGGTTAAGAATATGATCATATTGTTATAAAATATTTTGACTGTGAAATAAGTTATTTTCTTTGGGAGTGTGGTACTGATAAGCCATGGTATTGTAACAAATTCTATTTACAAGTTAATAGTATCCATGGTAAAGTGAGGTTGAATATCCATGGTTAAGAATCTTGTCATATTTTTATAAAATATTTTGATTGTGAAATAACATATGTTTTTTGGGCATGAGACATGGTATTTTCCTGTGATATTGTAACAATGTGTATTTACAAGTTAATAATATCAACAATAAGGTGGAGGTGAATATCAATGGTTAAGAATCTTGTCATACTGATATATTTTTTTTATTGTGAAATAAGTTAGGTTTTTTGGCATGTGGTATTGATAATACATGGTATTGGCCCATGCGTAAGTCAAGATTTTATTTATTTTTTAATTGAGTTGGCATTTAAAATTGTTTACATAGTTACATTATACCTACACATATACCATATATTGTGTTGTAGAGGGTAAAATAAAATTATTATATATACCATAATTATTTTCTTGGTAAAATAAAATAAAATTTGGATAAGTAAAGAAAATTAGAGTTTGGGATACATTTAAATATTTATAAAAATTATTTTTTAAGAGAAATTTTAATGAGTGGCGATGTGTTTTTTTTTTCTCTTTGACAGATCCTATAGCTCTATTAAGAATTTTTTTAACCACATTTAGGGCTCGATCGAAAAGTTCGAGATCCTCCTTTACAGCTTTGTCTACAACACTATTTTGTACCCTAGAGAACTCCATCTGGGAGAGTTGATTATGTTGAATTCTAGAAGGAATCCTCTATCCGATGGCATATGAGTTTCACATTTTCAATGCATATGATATTTTTTATGTAATTTCATTTAAAAATAATCCCTGAATTGTTTTTGGACAATTTCAAAGGGGCTCAATAAAAAATTAATAACATAAAATGTACAAAATGAAAAAATTTCAAAAAAATATATGTATCTTCGTTTACTAGTATTATTCAAAAGGGCGCTCTTGGTTTTTAAATTTACTTAAATATTAGGAAAAATTAATACCCGAACATATGTTTATGAAAAATGCAATTGAAATATTATTTTGTAAAATAATAATAAAATATAATTTTGTATAAAAAGTAATTTTTTAATATGAAAAACTTAGCTCTCTCTGTGTAGATCATGCTTTTATATATATATATATATATATATATATATATATATATATATATATATATATAATTACTTATTTTAGACTAAATCATGCTATGTGAAGACACACATACCTCAAATTACTTATTTTAGGCTAAGTAATGCTATTTGAAGGCACACATACCTCTTAAGAGGTGCACAAATTTGCAAGGACAAAAATTTCATTTAATATAAAATTCACATATTATAAGACACTAATTTTTTTTGCAAAAAATATCATTAAAACAAGAACATAATTCTGCACATATTTTATTTTTACTTTATCTAAATTCAAAATTATTATATGAATTTTAGGGCTTGAATTTGATTAAAGAGTAAGATTTCAAAATTTCATTGCCACATTTGGCCCAAAAATGTAGCTCATATTCATAAATTCACCCTCTAAATACCTTCTATATACTTTTCAAATATTCCTTCCCTAGTTTTGAATTATACCTACTCAAAATTTACATTACATGGGCAATGTCTACCCTAATAAAATCCACAACATACATCAACATCCACTAACACTTGCATAGGGGAAATTATAAATTTGTTATATCACTTTTTGTGTATGCTGACAACTTTATTAATAAATTTACACGTACCAAAGTAGAAATATTGGCCAATGAACATTCCACATATTAAAACACCATAATTAATTGTCTTTACATATTTCTTTCCATTCGATTAGAGTTTGTCACTTCCAAGATTTCTTTTCATTTCCACACCAATATAAAATATGCAACACCAAAGTCTTTCATATCAATTTTAAAGGAAAATTAGGATGTAACATCCTTAATGATTTCCTTTTCGTATAGAATCACCAAAAGATCCTTAGCATAATAATAATAATAATATAATAACAACAAAAACAAAAACAACTAAATAACTTGGAATACACATAGTGATTGAATTTGATTGTTGAAAATCCAAGTTCTAATATATATTGATACATATTCATGAAAATTGTTTTAATCCATAAGAGACTTAAAATTTAGCAACCATCACATGTTTTTTCTTTTGTAAAAACCATTGTGGCTATTTCATATCAATTCCTTTCTAAGATTTTTATTTAGGAATGGTTTTTGAAATATATCCTCTCTACCTCAAAATAAAACAAAATAAAAATTAATGAAAGAAACGTAATATAATTTAGTTTAACCCCTATTACTAAGATAAATTCCAGCACTTATTTGATACTTGTGGCTTTTCTTGAATAAACTACTTGATCAAATCTCATGACTCAATGTTGTCGAAGGCCTCTTGATATTCAACCATGACCTCTTTCCAATGTTTATTGTTCTCCTAATCCACTAACTTCCTAACAATGTTAAGATCATCATCATTAGAAGACAAAAAAAAGATAATCGAAAATCAACCATGGCCTCCTTCCAATGTTTATTGCTCTCCTAATCTACTACCTTCCTAACAATGTTAAGATCATCACCATTAGAAGACAAAACAAAAGACAATTGAAAATCAACAAGGGTATGTTTTTTTGGTTCATATTTTTTCTAGACTGATCCCATCAAGACTAAGGTCTAATGGTATTATTTATCTAGTTCATTTTAATTTTTTGAGTTAGGTTTTGCATGCTCCAACCGAAATGCATTTTATCTAGTTTTTGTTTTGATTAGAAATTCTTCCTAGTTGGAGCAACTTTCCTTTCCTTAAATATTACATCTCAATTATAAGATTACATCTCAATTATAAATGGTTTTCCTTTTTCAAATTTGTGGTCTTTTACATGACCTTTATAACCAATAAATATAGTTTTTTTCCCTTTATTCCCATGTTACCTATTTTCTATTCGAAACATAAACATAATCATCACAACCAAAATCTACAAGATGTGCAAGATAATATTTCTTAAAATTCCATATCCCATGCATTATTTTATCAACCAATGTTTATGAAGATGATATATTTGTAGGGTGCTTTGTTGTACCCACTATATTTTCCTAAGATAATTACAGTGATCCTAGACCATTAAGATTACTTATTACTTTTTCCATAAATGCCTCAATTATTTTTTATACAATTCCATTTTACTAAGTTGTGTATGGACTAGTCCTTTTCCTTTCTATACCACGCTTCTTATGAACCTACCACTTCATTTCCATATAATTCTCCACAATTATATCTCCACAATCCTTAGATATTTTTCTATATTTTATTTTCCATAAAGTTCCAAACTCTTAGAATATACTATGGACTTCATATTTTTGGTACATTCATACATTCCTCAAGAAACCATCTACTAGTGAAACTAATCCAGGTGGCTCCAGACACCCTCAGGAGACTAAGAGGGTTCATGATAGGTCAAAATTCAAAGTGGTTAGATGACTCTCGAACTAGGTTTAGGTTGAAGTACTCGTCACCTTGATTCCAACGGTGTGAACGTATCTCCAATTCGAGCTCATATGGGGAAGTTATAGCGAGTAAAATTTTGGTCAAATTTGCATAGTGGGCCAGGTTTAAGTGTCCCACAAATTTATCATCAACTAGCAAGGAGCCCAGCTCCCGAAACTGGGTAAAATTTTGTCGTCGTTAATTTTCCCAACGACCCTTATTTTTTTTAAGTTTAAAAGCAACCCAATTGTTATAATAACAAAAAAATAATAAAAAAAGGGTGGCAGGCCATGACCCCCGCCACCCCCATGAATCATTATTATAACAAAAATGATATATTTTGCTGGGGGGGCGGGCTGTTAACCATGCCACCCCTGCTGGAGCCCCACCATATGATGTTAATATATATATATATATATATATATATATATATATATATATATATATATATATATATATATATATA
This sequence comes from Pinus albicaulis, assembly GCA_034641835.2. Taxonomy (NCBI): domain Eukaryota; kingdom Viridiplantae; phylum Streptophyta; class Pinopsida; order Pinales; family Pinaceae; genus Pinus; species Pinus albicaulis. The sequence goes on along the minus strand of CM076571.1, from coordinate 903,425,727 downwards.
TATATATATATATAAACAGATGAAATATGGGTGGGTGGGACACCTCCGGTGGACCTGGGCCACGCCACCGCCCCACTCCAAATACATATAAAACAAAGACCAGAGCCAGTGGGAGTTGAACCCATCGCTGCCGGACTGTCCCTTCCCACATGGTGGGTACACAAATTTCAAAACATTACAACAAATAAACACCATATTGATATGTCGCCAACCATTCCAAACTATATAAAATGCGGTTATGTTAACCCAAAATATGACGCGCACCAAATTTTGGGGAGGTGGGATTTGATCATCTGACCTCTCCACCTCCAGCTGTACGCCTTAACCACTAGGCCATGGGTGACGGCTTTGTAAAGTCTGCCACCTCGCCACCTTATAAACGCTTAGTTGGAGTGCGTCTAGGAAAGGTATACCAACTCTTGATATTCTCAAGTTCATTTTGATTATAAGCATGTTGATAATCGTGGAAAAAATTCATGGCATAGAAAAACTTGTCATTTTGTGGTTTAGATAACCATGTCATTGCTGACTGCTAGAAGAGAATGGTAGCACAAAAGAGGATGAGGCGTGAAAGGCCTTCTCCACTGCAGGAAAAAAAGAAGGTAAAGCAGGTATGGAGGAATAAGACTCATTTTATTTAGTGGGACAGAAGTGGCAATAAAAGAGCCATCTGTTGGAGACTCCATCTAGAGTAGCTTTTGAAGGAAAAAGCATTCGTTCAGAAACTGGTTAGTGGAAATGTTCAACAAGAAAATCCACCACATTAATCATGGTTCAATCTATTGAGTAAGAAATTGTTTTTATAGATGTATTGGCCACATTTGTAAATCATATGTTGAAATTTAAAATTTAAAAGTGATGATGTGCTTTCCATCATTATGAAGAAACAATGATATTTTGGCCTTGTATTGATAGTTGGGGTATTGATTCCAGTTAATGTAAACTTGACCACCGAGTATGGTTATAAAATCGTGGCAAGTGTGGGGAATGCTTGGGTCATAGATTGGTCGCTTAGTTAATCATTGAATTTCAAAAATATTGTACTATAGATTTGGAAAGGATGCAAGTGTCCGCTCATCACTTATGGCTCTGAAGGACAAAGGCGAAGGAGAATGAAGGGTGACCTTTCAGGACACTTGTGTTGTAGACAAGGTACAAAGCAACTGTAGATTATGTTCATGATTTTGGTGGACCAAAAGCTCCTTAGTGGGGAGGATTTATCTAGGTGGTTACAGACACCCTCAGGAGACCAACAGGATTGATGATATGTCAAAATTCAAAGTGGTTGGATGACTCTCAAACTAGATTTAGGTTGAAGTACTTGTCACCCTGATTCCAATGATGTGAAGGGATCTCTAATCCAAGAACATATGGAGAATTCAGAGTGAGTCAAATTTTGGTCGAAGTTGGGTAGTGGACCACGTTTAAGTGTCCCACAAATTTACCGTCAACTGGCAGGGAACCCACCTCCCGTAAACGGAAAAAATTGTGGCCTCGTTATTTTCCCAATGATCCTTATTTTTGTTAAGTTTAAAAACGACCCAGTTGTTATAATAACAAAAAAAATTAATAAAAAATGAGTGGCAGGCCATGACCCTCGCCACCCCCATAGATCCATATTATAACAAAAAATATATATTTTGTTGGGGGGCATGTTGTCAACCCCACCACCCCTGCCAGAGCCCCAACATACAACGTTCATATATATATATATATATGGTTGGGCAAGCCACCTTTGTGGACCCGACCCGTGCCAATGCCCCACTCCAAATACATATAACATAATGGTCGAAGACGGTGGGAGTTGAACCCACGGCTGGTGAACCCCCCCCCGCCCACATGGTGGCTCCCCAAATTTCAAAACATTACAACAAATAAACACTATATTATTATATCACCAACCATTCCAAACTATATAAAACAAGGTTATGTTAACCCAAGATACGACGCACACAAAATTTGGGGGAGGCGGGATTTGATCCCTCGACCTCTCTGCCTATAGCCATCGACCCTAACCACTATGCCATGGGTGGAGGCTTTGTAAATTCTGCCACCTTGCCACCTTATAAACGCTCAGTTGCAGTTTGTCCGGTGCAGTTCGAGGTAGAACGAAACGGGATGGAGGAGCTCGAGAACAGAACAAATAATGGGGTTCCATACAGTGGAACCATGACACAGTTCTAGGAGGCCAAATGATGGCACATATTTAGAGATAGAGAATATTCCTTTGATGCCCAAAGATTCATTGGGAGGTAAAATTTCTCTTTGGTAAAATGCATTCAAGTTTACAGTTATTTTTCTTAGATTTTCGTAGGGAATGCAATGTAAAGGTGGGATTTATCTTTTGAGCAATGGATTTTCAAATTCCCAATGGAAAATAATCTTTGAGAATGTTGAGTGAATCTTCCACATTCCTTAGCGAATGAAATTTTCTGGAGTCGAAATGAGGTCAACTTTATACTCATTATTCTCAGAATTTCGCAAGGATCTCAATGCTGATGTCAGATTCATGTTTTCAGTTTCATATTTCTAGTCAGCCATGGAGTAGAATATTTGAGGAATCTAGGGGGAATACAAAAGATTCCCTATGGCCCAGTTTTCGACAGTGTCATAATTCATAAAATTGATAGTCGATCCTACACCTCTCAGTGACATGAATCCAGTGGTGTAGTTAGATTTTCCATATGAGCCACATATTCTTTGACCATTTTCCCAATTTGAGTAACAATGTCAAAATTCGAAGTGTGGATAGTCGATTTCATGCCATTCGATGCCACGAATTAGATGGTGCATTCATATCCAGTAGGGGAGCAACCTATTCTTTGGCCAGCATCAAAGTTGAGGTATATGAAGTGTTGTTGCCATGTACTTCATTGATTATTGTTGTGAGGTGTTTTATGTCATGTCGTTTCCTACTTGATGTATGATGCAGAATCTTTATGTTTATGTCATGTGATATGCATTCATCATGGATTATCATTTATGTTCTGAGATCCCTTTGTTGCCTTGATGGAGGGATACTATTTGTCACCATGTGTGAGGTTGTCATGCTAATAGGAGGTTTGTTATGAGTGAGAGTTCCTTGTAGAGGAACGTCTCATGGAGAGACTTTTCCACTCGTGTCGAGGGGAAATTTCCTTGTATGACAAGCAAAAAAATTCCATGTACATCATCACATATTCCATAACCAAATGAAGTCACCAACACCATCGAGACACTGAGGCCCAGAGATATAGTCCACACTAGACGAACTCTGTTATTAAACGTCTTATGTTTTGTTGTGTGATTTTTGACATGTTTTTATCTTAATTATATCTGCATATTTGTTTCTTTATGCTATTTTAAAATGTAATTTTAACAACATCACAAAAGTAAAATATCATGGGTAAATATGGTAGCTGACAGAACTGGATCAGAAACATAACACAATGATTTACCTATTGATTGAATACAGAATGTTCCAAACACATCACTATCTATTAGCTCTATATTTCCTTTTTTTCTTCTAGCACAACACTTGACACAAACCTAAATATTATGTTTAACTTAAAATAAATGGCCAGATAAAAGAAAATCTAATAGGGCAGTCATAAATTCCATCCACCATACATGTTCTCCTCAAAGAATGAAAATCCATCTCTTCCATATGTGAACAAGACATTACATGGATGACTAAATCTTATACTTCCCTTCAACATAGCTATACCAGCACAAGAGTGACTAGGTGAAATTAACTCAGGATCACTACATGTTGTCATCCAAACGTGCAAGGGGCATTGATTCATGTTCCATAATTACTAAAATAGCAATAGTCAAAAGGAGCATATGACCCATATTTATGGTATGGCTACTAGGAAAACTATAACAAAACTTCAAGATAATGATGCAAATAAGTACCATGCTCACAAGAAACAAAACTAATGCTAAAACTACTTAATAGAGATATCAAGAATCACCCCGCCCCAAAAATGACGTTTTAATATCTCCTTCATAAATTATTGAGCATGAAAGAGAATACAAGGTCAAAATTTCCTTATTCATTGAATTTTAAGGTGGCCAAAAAATAGTTAAAATTTTACTTGATAGAATGTTTTTTTCATGATTTTTTACCTTAAAAGAGGTAAAAGTATGCTCAACATGGTTTCTTTTGAGAATGGTTTAACAAGCCTAAAAAAGAGGTAAAATTATGCTTAGTATCCTTCTCATATTTTTACAAGTACAAGAGATAGAGAAGAGTGAACTCTTTTCCTTCCATTGTTTATAAATAAATAACAGGATGAAAGGTAATATTTTCCTACAGAAATAAGTGGTGTAAGTGGTTAATTATCTATGTAAAATTTTTTGGAAGCACTACATGGAGAGGAAAACAACGAGGATAGCAACATTAACCAAATAACTGCAACAATCTCTCTAGGAATAGCAAGGTCACAAAATGGAGGAGAAAGTAGTGAAAATAGTAAGAGTTAAAGTATGACGGTAGTGGCAGTAACAAAAGTGAGGGAACATGGTAATGTAGTAATAGGAACGAACACAAGAGTAGCATAAGCATTAACAACCATAAAGAAACATAAATAATCCTAAGATACTCCTAGGATATGGCTAGAAGCTAGATGAAGGGAGAGAAGAAGGAGGCTCAAATTTGTGTCATGATGGGTCTATAGGAGTATTCTTGGGCCTATGAAATTTCATACCATGGACACCAAAATGTAAAGAGAGTTTCATTCTATGGTGTTCGCAAAGGGTAGAGACTATCATTAATCTTATGATGAAAATAAAGGAAGGGATAATGTCACCGCCTAATAGTATCAAAGGCAAGGGACACCAATGATAGCAAAGATGGTCAATAATGCAAGCATGAATATACAAAATTCCCTATCTCTATATTTTGAGATCAAAATCATGTACCTAAAATCTACTTGATGTTACAATTGAAACACCACTATGCCTTTTAATATCCATCCAAAACAATATACCCATGGTTAAATTTCATTTTGAAAGAAAGAAAGAATGGCTTAAGCAACAAGAAGGCCATATATAATTTTTTCAGATTTTTGGATATAATGTATGTAGAAAATCTAACAACGGGATTCAAACTGATCTTGTAATGTACTAAAATAAGATACTAAATCCTTATACAATTTGCGGAAACAAAATACAATCATGCAATCACATAACAAGTAAGAGAAAGAGATAATCAATCACACAAAAGAAGATGTATCTAGGGAAAGAAACTGCTCAAAACCCCTCTATCTATATATTTCATAATGTCAGGATCATGAAATAATACAATGCTATTTCCCTTCATGAGAAACCTATGAATTTTGCTGACTTTCTCACTCTAATCATGTGCACAAACTTATCTTGGCGCACCTTTCTCTCACAAGCTTTGCGCACAAACTTGTTCTTCCAATTTCTTGGTCTCACCAACTCATGCACTCCAAAATAATGATTAAACTTGTGCCTTCATTCCTCCTTTTAAAGGAAATTTTCTCTAATGAAGAAATTATTTAGTTTATGCCTTCTTTTGACTGCATGCACCACCTGTACAATTTTCCAATTATACAATTGATAGTTATCTTCACTTTAACTCCAATCTCAACTCGACCTTCCTTAGAACTGACATGCAACAAATATTTATAGAAAATTATCTGTTAACTCGGTGATAACTACTTGTGAATTAAATGAGATTTAATTCACTGGACCTTTCACTATCTCATCTTTTAGTTAGAACTAGTTAAACTGATTTTAACTCAATTAATTTAGGTAATTATGACTCACAAATAATTTTAATTGGACCCACTAAAATCATGGGATAAATTCACATGCCTCAAGCTTTGACCCTCAACTCGAATTTACTAAACTAACTATGTCTTTCTAACTCGGTTAACTAATACAAGTTTTTATGTGAGGGAATTAAAAATTTTCTTCCAATTTAATTAAGGGAATATTAACTGTGAAGCCCCATGGGTGCCATTTTTAATATTTCTTGTTACAATTTTCAAGAGTCCCTCTCCAAGAGAAAGGAATTCAACTATCTTTATCTGGTACCTTTCGAGTTTTCTTCATCAAATACTTATCTAGTGATGTTTACTCCTACAAATACTAAAACTAAATAGCATAAAAAAAAATGGAATCAATATGATGCATATATCATTAGAGTCTCTGAACACTACTGGTTCTTGTAGTGTCTACTGAAAATTTTGTGATGTTTTTTTATTCTACATTTGTGTCATCTGCACTACTGTCAACTCTGATTTGCACTCCAGTATCTGACATATTTCAGTCCAATTTCTATCTTTCTGACATTTTCCTGCATCAATCACTCCTAATCCTTCCTGCTACTATTTACTATGCCTCCCCCATATCCAGTTCTGAAATATGAGACAAGCCATCTCAATGGATCGTACCCAAATTTCTTCTCTTGGGATTGTGTCTTCACATCGCCCCACCTATCACTTGGAGGTATGGATGCATGTGCTCCCTCTGACCATTCAGATCAAAATTCCCCCCTACTAGAGGTCTCTGCTTGAGTGGATGCATCCACTTGCTCTCCTCTCTACTTCTCCAATTGTGGCTACTCCATAACTTTCTGAAATAGCTTTTGAGGCTCCATGGTTAGAGGCAATTTATGCTCCTTTTCAACCACCAAGTCTCTAACCTTTTATTTTCTCCTCAAAGCTTTGAATGTATCAGTTACCTCAAGTGCATATAGGTTCTTGACTCGAGCACACTGAAATTGTCCGACAACCACAAAATTTGTTGAAAAAAAGAGTTGATTTTAAATCGATGATATCTCCCTCATCTAAACTCTGATACAACCCATTTTTTTTTTAATTTAGGAATATTTTTGCAAGGAATCCAGATCTTCTATTTTTTTTTTTAAATTTTGAACAAAAAATTTCATATATGCTCTACAAACTCGCTGCTCAAAAAATTCTTGCTCTGATACCATGTAGAAAATATGACAATGGGATTCAAACTAATCTTGTGATGTACTAAAACAATATATTGAATCCTTCTACAATTTGTGGAAAAAAAATATTATGGCACACTCACATAACGACTAAGGTAAAGACACAATAAATCACATAACACAAGATGTATTTGGGCAAAGCAACTGCTCAAAACTACTCTATCTCTATATTGCATAAAGTCAAGATGAAGGAACAATACAATGTTATTTCACTTCCTACGAAAACTCTCCACTCTGGTGACTGTCTCACTTTGATCATGTGCACAAGCTTCTCTTGGCACACCTTTCTCTCACAAGCTTCACACACAAACTTGTGCTTGCAATTTCATGGTCTCACCAAATCATGCACACCAAAACAATGACTTAACGTGTGCCTTCATTCCTCCTTTTAAAGGATTTTTTCATTAATTAAGGAAAGATTTAGTTTAGGCCTTCTTCCGACTACATACACCACCAGTACAATTTTCTAATTATAAAACTAATAGTTACCTTCCCTTTAACTCCAATCTCAATTGGGCCTTCCTTAGAACTGACATGCAACAAGTATTTATATAAAATGATCAGTTAATTGATTGATCACTTCTTGTGAATTAAATTATATTTAATTCACCAGACCTATCACTAGCTCATATCTCAGTTAGGACTAGTTAAACTGATTTTAACTAAATCAATTGAGTTAACTAATTAAAACTCACAAATAAATGTAGTTGGACACCCTAAAATAATGGGAGAACTCTACATGCCTCAATATTTGACCCTCAACTTGAATTTAGTAGGCTAAATAATTATTTTTGACTTACTTAACTAATACAAGTTGTCATGTGACGAAATTACAATTTTTCTTCCAATTTAATTAAGGTAAAATTAAATCAGAAGCCCTACGGATGCCATTTTCAATTTTTATTTTTGCCATTTTCAATAATGTACTCTATGAATAGTTTGGATTTTATTTATCATTTCTACATATGTGATTGGCAATACATTTTTTGATCTACTTTCATGCTTGAAATAATGATAAATGTTTGTAAAAAAGTGAACATAACTAGAGGAATAACATATGTAAAGTCTTTGTGTGCCTATATCAACGGCCAAGGGTAGCTTATCAAAATATGAAAATCAATAAACATACATGGAAAGCATCATATGTATGCACATCACACATCAAACCCTAATTAAAACATATAATATACCATCAATAATGCAGTTTGATAGGTGATAACATGCATAGGCCAAGAATTCATGTCGATGTGTATAAACTCATGGGCCATTGTTAGTAAAATATGGCACACCATGTTTGGGCCACACAACATATAATGTAATTCTTGAGTTCCAAATGTTTCATGATTCTACGGAGAGCCTTGAATCCTTTCATAACTAGGAACAACTTTAGGACATAAAGGGTGAGTGGTGTCAAGATCTAGTACAGCTCCTTGATGATGGTCATCAAGACAGGAATAAGCTATGAGACACTTGTCATTGGTGGAAATTTTGAGTCTATAATTTGGTTTCAAGTTCAATGTTATAAATACAATACTTGGCTTCGTCCAAAGGTGTCACTTCATTAAATAATCTATGAAAAGGCCTCTATAGAAAATATATCAATGAGATTCAAACTGATCTTATAATGTACTAAAACAAGATATTAATCCTTATAAAATTTACGGAAACAAAACAGGATCGCACAATCACATAACAAGTAAAATAAAGAGAATAAATCCCACAATGCAGGATGTATCTGGGGAAAGAAATTGCTCAAAACCTCACTATATGTATATTTCATATGGTCAAGATCATGAAACAATACAATGCTCTTTCTCCACTGAGAAAATTCCTGCACTTTGTTGACTATCTCACTCTGATCTAGCTCAGATCTATCTTGCAATCTAAGAAAAACCGTTCAAGTATTTAAAATTTTTCTTCCCTATACTTGGCATGCCTTTTTTATGCATTCTTGGGCTAATTGAGTGCCTATTAATTAGGAAAATACCAATTAATGATTGCGCAATACTTTCAAGGCCTTCCTACCGATCCTTCTTGCTACTATGTAATGTCAGATCCTCATAGCCAGGAATGATCCATGAGAGAATCCATCTCAATGAATCTTGCCCAAATTTATTCTCTTGTGATTAATTTTGCACATCACCCTACCTCTGACCTAGAGGTATGGATGAATGTGCTCCCTCTACCCATCTATCTCAAAATTTCCCCTATTGTAGTTATTTGCTTGAGTGTACGCCACCACCCGGTCTCCTATTTTCTTCTCCAATTGTGGTGCTCCAAAATTTTCTGAGGCTACTTCTGAGGTTGCATGTTGAGATGTAATTTGTGCTCCCTCTCAACAACCAAGTCACTAACCTCCGCTTTTTTTCACAATTTTTTTCATGCATATTCAACCTCGAGATCATGCAGGTTATTGATTGTTACACTGATATTTTTCACCTGTCCCGTGGCGATGTGTCGAAGTAACACCTTTCATTTTCTAATTATGACATCATAATGATTGTCTTCCAATACTGCTACAAAGACAAGATTCTTCCTTAGTCATGGAATACATAAAAAAATTGTCAGTCTAAGAGGGGAGTGCCACTCCCTTCGAAAGGTAATTGAACCTATGTTGGTCACGCTATACCTCTTGTCATCTCGAAAGTCTATGTTCTACTGGATTTCCTTCTCATCTAAGTCCCTGAAGAGATCTCTATGCCCTGTCATATGGAACAAAGCACCACTATCTATATACCACAAACATCCCATTACAGTGTCAACCATGTATGTAATGTATAATCAAGCTCAAACTATGAAGCTAGTGCTTCATCCGCTACAACTTTAGGCTCATTCTTGCTTGCCTTCTTATGTGGATAATTAGAGGCATAGTGCCTGTGCTCATGAAATTGAAAAGACTTGATCTTGGATAAGTATAGCTTTCCCTATTTGGCTTCAAACTTCTTTCCCTTCACATTATTTCCTTTTCCAAACAATGAAAAATTTTCTTCTTTGTATTTTTCGAAGGTCCCGGCTATGGTGCTCTGCCTTATCTCTTCTATTACCAATTCGAACAAAAAACACTCTGATTCTGGTAGCTTCACCCTCCCATTCAGATAGTCTTGGTAACTATGTTAGCTCTTAGGAAGGCCTAGAAGAGCTAGGCTCACAAAATAATCTTGGGCTACTTTCACACCAACACTTCCAAGCTCATCTCAACATTGAGTGAAATTCATCAAGTAATTTGGTATCATTTCTCCCTCCTTGATTTTTATATTTCTGAGATTTTCTTTCAGCAACAACTTCCTACGTCGCTGATATTTTGAAGAATTTCTATCAAGGCCTTCCACATAGCATAGAGAGTTTCCTTTCCATGGAGACTCAAGACAATATGATCTCAAACTCCTTCTAAGAATATCCTTCTCACCTTTTCTACCATATTTCTTCCATGCCTCAAGAAGTTTAGCATCTCCTACCATGGGTTGAGGAATATCACTATCTGTGAATTCCTTTAGTCGGTTGTCCTTGAGAACTGACTCGATCCTATCCTTCCATGCTATGTAATTTGAATTTCCCTCAAGGGCATATTTGATTCCCAAGCCATTGAAGGACATATTGATCTACTTCGGGATCTTAAGGAGTAAATGTGAAAATTCAAACCTGTTCAAAAGAAAAACTATTATTCTCTTATATTTTGATTCTTGGTGCTTTGATACCATGTAGAAAATATATCAATGAGATTCAACTTGATCTTATAATGTACTAAAACAATATACTGAATCCTTCTACAATTTTCAAAAACAAAACACGATCACATAATCACATAACAAATAAGAGAAAGAGACAATAAATCAGACAACGCAAGATGTATATGGGGAAAGAAACTACTCAAAACCCCTCTATCTATATATTTCATATGGTCAATATCATGAAACAATATAATTCTCTTTCTCTTCTGAGAAACTTCCTGCACTCTGCTTACTGTCCCACTATAATCTAGCTCGGATCTGGCTTGCAATATAAGAAAATTTGGTCAACGATTTAACATTTTTCTTGCCTCTTTCTGGCCTTCCTTGCTTACGCATGATTTAGGTAATTGAACCCCTATTATTTTGGAAAATACTAATTAATTATTTTTTAATCCTTCCAAAGCCTTCCAGATGACCTCATGCATAACATGTACAATTTTCTAATAGTACAATTGATATATCTCTTCCCTTTAGCCTCAATCTCAACTGGGCCTTCCTTAGAATTGACATGCAACAAATATTTATAGTGAATTATTATTTAACTTATTGATCAATACTTTTTCATTAAATCATATTTAATTCAATGGACCTCTCACTAGCTCATATCTTAGCTATAACGAGTTAAACTTATTTTAACTCAATTAACTGAGTTAACTAATTAAAACTCACAAATAACTGGAGCTGGACCCCCTAAAATCATCGGATAGTTTTACATGCCTCCTCCCTTAACTCTAACTCAAATTTCCTAAGCTAACTAAGTCTTCCTGACTCAGTTAACTAATACAAGTTGTCATGACATGAAATTACAATTTCTCCTCCAATTTAATTAAGGGAAAATGAAATCGGAAGCCTCATATGGTACCATTTCTGGGTGCCATTTCTGGTTTCCATTTTCAATGTTTATTGCTGCCAGTTTCAATAGCCCCTAACTCAATTCAATATTTTTTATGCCAAGCCTCAACATCTCCAAATATGGAATATTAGAGGAATCATGAGGCATACTATCCCTTTGATTATGAAAATCCATGACTTCCAAGATCCTATTCTGAAGGTATCTCAATATTAAGGGAGTGATGTGAAAGAAGTGGAGTGATGACCTACGTGGCCATAGTATATTGATCATATTCCATATTTGGATGGAGTTGATGAACCTAAAACTGTTCTTGTGGTACCATTATAGGGGAGATATATTCTACTAGAGGAAAAATTGGGCTTCCATTGGAATTTTCATCCCAAGGCATCATCTAAAGAAAACAATTATTAGGGTATCCATTAGTGAGAGAAGAGATCATTTAAATGGGAGAAACAATAGTAGAAGTATCGGGTGGGGGAATTAGGAATATGTCTACAAGGAATGAGTTTTCTAACCACTGCACATTGACATTTAAGAAGAAGGAAGGTTTATCACCAAAAAATGGCATGGTGGTTCCATTGATGGTCATATTATCAATTGTTTAGAAATCAAGTTGATCAAATATAACTATATTTCCTTCATGTCAAATTAAAGAACATGAAATATTAAAGGAAAAAAATAATTGTAGAATAAAGAAAATCCAACCATATAGCATCTTATATTTGACTATGGAATCAACTACTTTGAGTGAAATAAAGACAATTATTTCCCCACGCTCATAAGGAAGCATTAGGAGAACTCCCTTTGTCTGAGAAGTGTGGCCAAAAAATACCTAGAGCATAGGTTTTGGATTACATGAGTGATATGGAACACAAATTCTAACATCATGATGTAGACATAATGAAATTGGGGGATCCCTCATATACCCATAGTATTTTCCTTATAGGTATCCATACTTGTATTTGGAAAAACATATGATGAAAGAGACTATATTTAATTACATCTATATCAAAAGTAACAAGATTTTACTTTAAGGGATATAATCCTATAATCAAATTCAAAAATGTGTTGTTTTATGTAGGGAGAGTTTGCAAAACCTCAAAAGTAAGCATGACACATGGTGCTTATCCTAAATTCTCCACAATAATATAATTACGGGGAATATGTGCATTGGGATTATGAGCCAACCATGGAAGAACACCCTTTAGAAGGAATATCATAACTTCTTAAGGATTATTTATCAAGAGAGGTCCATTGGGTGGAGTAGTGATCATAAAATCTTTATAGAAAGAACCGCTCTTGATAGTCTCATAGTCCTTATCCCACATAGTCAATTGCACTTCCTCCAGGCACATGAATTGTTTTTCATTTTATGAGTCTCCATGTCTATATTGACCTAGTATTCCATATGTAAATTATCAAGATAATGGGAAACTGTCTTTTTTTCTTTTTGTTGCACAAGGAATGTATTTGTAAAAATAATAGGTTGTTGACCATTTGACCATTGTGAAAATTAGTGATGAACCTCATCCTTCCTTATTCACTCATGAGTAATATGGTATCACTAATAAATATTTCGAGGAATATTGTTCTTCCTCTGATCATTAGTTTTCCTACCTCTTTTGGTTTAAGTTTATTTAGTTCCATGTGCATTTTTCCAATATTTCTTCTTCTTATTCTTCTTTCCTCCAAATTTTTATTGAGAATTTTTCTATGATGTGCACTATATTGAATTCACCTTATATGTATTCTCACAAATTGTAGTAGTTTGAGTGGTGGAAATAGTAACTAAGGGTTGTGATGAAACACTTATTTGGATAAATTTCATAGATAACTAGCTCATAGATTTAATGGATATGAAACTAACAACAAAATCAACATGTGGTGTCAATTTTGATTAAGGAGGATTGGATGAAATCCAAGGCACATTATAAATTGTATCATATAGGGTGGATTATTAAGAATAATTTAAGGCAAGGTGGTCTACATGAAATTTGGCCTTCTCTTCCATAGATACTCCTACCATCGCAACATATTTTCGAAATTTAGAATAGCAAAATATTGAGTGAACCAATATTTCAATAATCAATAAATAATATTAGCGTGAATCAAATTTTTACATCACCTGCACTCATGAATCTGATCAAACATGTGAGAACAAGTTCTATGCCTAAAGTTACAAATGAGATCAATTCCAATATATTCTCATACAGGTAGCTATAAGAAATGGTTCAAGAATGTCATTTCCCAAGCAACATATTCATGATATGATGCTCGAATGATTTCAATATGAAATTTAGTGGCATTAGTGGTCAAGTTATGCTAGAAGCGGTGCAAAAAACACCATCATCCACAAAAGAATCAGATTCACATCACACATAGTAATTGGTCATATGTTTCAGAGGGTTCTCTATTGGGTTTCCATCGAACTTTCGAATATAAAAAGTTAATTCCATGGGCATGGGATGCTATAATGGGTCATGGATTATGGGATAATTCATAAGTTTTTCCAGTTTTGAAAAGTCAGGAGAGATGAGAAATGGTAGTGTTGGGCCTAATTTACATGCATAAATTATTACAAAAAATATAGATTAAGAGTCTCTGAACTTGTGATATTCCATGCACTTTGTGTACAATTATATCTCTACTCAATAATTATAATGTAAATAAAAGCTCTAGCTACTCATTCCAATGAAAAAGTAACTAATCGTTTCAACCTAAACTAAAAAATCATATACGGGAAGAATATCAAGTTGTGAGGTGAGGGATGAAAGACCCACACAACAATGTTTTTTTCAATAATGTACATTATCAATTCATAAAGAAATTTGAAGTATGGAACTCACTCAGATCTACTTGGTTAATGAAGTATACACTAATGTCACATAGTATCCTATTGACTTCTCAATAATTGTTATCATCAGGCAAGATCAATTCCAAGTGTTAAAAACAAATAAAAACATTCATTTAAATAAATCTAATGCTACAACAAAATTTTTTTTTGCAAACATAAATTCAAATTAAATTCATTACCATTGAACAATTAGCAAGTATATAACAAAATGAAGATAGAATCATATATATATATATATATATATATATATATATATATATATATATAATAAACAAGACTATTAACAAATATAACCAATGAGTATAGAATTGAAAATAAAAGAGTATATACAAACAACAAAGCTACAATATTTATGTACAAAGAAAACATTGATGCACAAGATGAAGAATTGGGACTATCCAAACCTCAAACTATACATACAACGGCTATCAAGTAGAAAATATTAATATAGATTAATATACTAAAGAGCTAATCTAGTACAAAGATTAATCAAGCCTTTTGAGATGTACAAGCTTCAAAAAAGCCCAAAAACTTAGAAATGTTATTCTTATTCCCCAAAGTCTTCATATGATTTTGTACAGACATCGTGAAATGGAACTAAATTATTATCAATCCTATAACTAGTTGTTTAAATATGATATTATCCATCTATTCAACTGAAATTCATGATTTAGATTTCTAAAAATCATGAAAAATCATGTGTGATTGATACCTCGTAAATAGGGTATTTTCAACAAAAGTAGGTGCATTGACATGAAATGTGTGAGAAGGTTTTTAGAAAACTAATAGAAAAAATACATTTTTGGACATTATGGAACAAAATAAATGTTTCTAATTTTTCCTAGGCCTCTATAAAATGTATCAACAGATGAGAAATTACTAGCAAGTACATTTCCTAATAAAATTGACTTTAAATTTATAAACTTCATGAAGTAAAATAAAATGATGGGAATGCCTTTTTCATGAATTTTGAGGTGAAAATGAGAACAAAATATTGAAAATATATGGATATTGGGTGTATTAAGGTGATATTAGAGTTTAATATGAAGCCTAATTTTCTCGAAAAATGAGGCTTAATAGGTAGGTGATTTTGACTGAACATATCTAGAAGAAAAGATGGTATCCTGGATAATCCTTGTGACCCTCTCATGGATGGATGTCTTCATATGATTTTGTACAGACATCGTGAAATGGAACTAAATTATTATCAATCCTATAACTAGTTGTTTAAATATGATATTATCCATCTATTCAACTGAAATTCATGATTTAGATTTCTAAAAATCATGAAAAATCATGTGTGATTGATACCTCGTAAATAGGGTATTTTCAACAAAAGTAGGTGCATTGACATGAAATGTGTGAGAAGGTTTTTAGAAAACTAATAGAAAAAATACATTTGTGGACATTAGGGAACAAAATAAATGTTTCTAATTTTTCCTAGGCCTCTATAAAATGTATCAACAGATGAGAAATTACTAGCAAGTACATTTCCTAATAAAATTGAATTTAAATTTATAAACTTCATGAAGTAAAATAAAATTATGGGAATGCCTTTTTCATGAATTTTGAGGTGAAAATGAGAACAAAATATTGAAAATATATGGATATTGGGTGTATTAAGGTGATATTAGAGTTTAATATGAAGCCTAATTTTCTCGAAAAATGAGGCTTAATAGGTAGGTGATTTTGACTGAACATATCTAGAAGAAAAGATGGTATCCTGGATAATCCTTGTGACCCTCTCATGGATGGATGTCTACAGGTTGAATGGATACTAAATGGATTTACTAGTGTTTTAGAGCCTAGGGGAAAATGTATTGGAAGATTACTGATGTCCACTAGGGTAGAAGCGACTCCCATAGCCATGGGTACCAATGAGATGATATCTAGATCTAGGAGCATAACTCCCAATAGTTCGAGTATATTTAGATGTTGGATTTATTTTTGGATAAAACGTACTAAAAATTAATTACCCATAAATTTGTGGGAATTCCAAAATACATTAGAGCCTCTAAGGAATGGTATTCATCCTAATGACTAATTTCCTCATATAATTTTAAATCCCCTTGAAATGCAACTTCATGCAACATTTTGATGGTATCTTGAATAATGTAGATATGAAAAATATTGTTCCATATCCTAGAGCTCTTCCCTCCAATATGCACATGTATATCTAGAACACGATACCACAAAAGAACCAAAACTAGTCTCCACCAAAGATATAATAGATCTATTTGTAGATATATTTTTTATACCCAATATAATCATATCAAATTAGCTCCATATATTGAATAAAAAAAAATAGGGGAAGATTAAAAAATCCACATTAATAAAGATGAAATAAACATATATATTTTACTTTGATGAAATATATCCCTTCTAATGCCTTAGTCACAACTCCCCCTTGGTTGATAGTCACGAGTAATTCTACCTATTGAATGTAAGGGTCTCTCTAATAATTTCACTAAAATCCCATTACCGTCTTGTTCTCCCTTGTTCCCTTAAGAGTGACCTCCTTGTATATGATTTTCAAGGATATGAGAGGATGAACGATACCTAGGTCCTAGTGATTTAAATTTTAAAAAAAAAATCCTGGACCATATGGAAACACATGAGATCCTTCTCAAATAGATACCCTTGGAAATGGACAAATTTGGAAGGTTGGGAGCTTCATTTCTCTTTCTTTGTGACCTTATAGTGATGGAATCATATCCATGATTCATTTTTAGTAGACAACAATTGATGCATCAAATTATGCTAGGTTTGTACTAGCAATGGAGCACCGAAAATCACTTTGCCAAGGTCAAGAGTGAGTATATCATCCTACGAACTTAGATAGGTTCCCTAACAAAAATCAAGGTTGAAAATTAGGGCTATTTAGCTTACAAACATTATTTTTAGGACCAAAATACGATACTTAGAACTATAGGATGGGTTTTAACCCTTCTATATTTTAGTTAATTCTAACCCATCCAGGTCGTACCTTTTTTTTGTTAATACATCTCCTGAAAAGACTTCATACCCATTATACTTATCATATACATAAAACTAGTTCCCTAGAGGGGGAATATGAATATAAACACTACAATTTCATCAAATATGCATTATCATTAACGTGTGTACTTGAATATGCTATTTACAAACCCCTCATTCAATGGAGGTTTCCGCTTCTATTGAAGGGGAATCATCAGATCCAATTTTTTTATAAATATGGATATGTAGTCCTTAATATTCCAATATTTACTACATTTATATCAATTCCTTATAATTTTTTGTAGATATTTTGTCCTCCATCTATACTTAAAATTTCCCCTCATTTTTCCCAGATGCGGGTGGTCGGAATGTTCAATAGGTTGCGAAGGCGGTGGGTTGGTGCGTGGAACTCCATCACTGCCACCCTCCTTTGCGTCCTGTATGCAATTAATTGCATTAACGATTCATCGTCCGGGGCATTCAAGTTGCACATTTACCCATACACCAATTCAGTTAACTGCGCCATGGCTTCTCCGGCAAGCTTCATTTCGGCTCTAATACCCTTTCGCTCCTGCTGCTCCTTGGCAGATTCGGAGACCAGCACCAGGACTATCACAGGTTGAAGGTGATCACTCTCCTGCTGCATTAACCTCACTCCTGGGCTGCATTTCATGCACACCCCCCTTTGCTCTCAAAATTTAGGCTTCAGCACTGAAGAGATTCATTCTTATCAGCATTGGGTCTCCAGTTTGGGTTCGCCTGACCCTTCTTACTCTGACATTCCCAACACCTTCGAGTTCAACTCTAATCACCAGGATATTATGCCTAGACTGCGCCACAGTTTTAGGAGCAGGCGCGGCTCGAGTCGTGGTGGTCTCTCTCGGCGCCCTCCTCCTTCTTTGCCCAGCTCCTCTTCTCCGCAATCTGACTCATGGAGAGGGCGGTATCCAGAGACCCGCAGTGGTAGGGGCGCTTTGGCTGGCCATTGGATTGCTCTACCCCCTTGTCGTCTTTCCAATCTCCTCTTGAGTCAGCAGCACAGGGCGCAATTTTGTTTCCCCTGTTTGCTTAACATGCCAACGGTCATAGCCAATGTAACGATTGAATTCAAAGAAGCGCCTCCAGATGTGAATGCAGAGCTTCATGACTCTTCTACGAGGCATTTGGCTACTGACAGAACCCTTTCTCCTTCAAATGATAGCTAGCAGCGGATGCCGGATGTAGGCTGCTCCTCATTACTTCCCAATTCGAATTTTGTGGAGGTTGGCCTCAAGAATGATGGTAATTTGGCCACATCTGAAGAGAAGATGAAGAACTCTATCTTACAGGAAACTCCAGAGGCTACGGAAGCTGTGCTGAACGAGGATACTCCTGATGCTTATGCTTGCCGCGTGGTCGAGTCTCCTTTGCCCTCTCCAGGTGATTAATGGTTCCTCTTCTTACAGATTTGGTTTTGGTTGTTCGCGGTGCCAGGTTCGGTACTAGTATTTACATGCTTTTACAGTCTAGTTGGCTCTCCTTCCACTGTTTTTTTGAAAGCCGGTTTCCCATATATGGGTGGCAGTATTTCATGTTTAAGTTCGTTCAGGTCTACAGATCTGTAGCTAACTCTGGTGGTTTGATATGTTGTGTGAAAAATGTTAAGGTGCTTAGATGTCAGTCCATGCTCCAGTTTCGTATCTGCCTCCTGGCATTGTATGTTGATATTTTGAATTGGCTGTACCAGAATGCTCATCTTGCGAGCCAGAACTATGAGGCTTTTGCCTCCATGTAACTGTAACTTTTTTGTATATTAATAGATTAAGTGTATTCAGAGAAAAAAAAATTTCCCCACATTTTCTTTCTTTGTATCCTAAGGTGGCCTCTTAAAAAATGATCCTCGTTGAGATCCTCCATTTATTTTTTCTACATTTCAGTTAAAATCAAGGATGTGAGTAGATCTTCAAACTTTATTCAAAATGTAATGGTTTGCCAATGTTTGCAACCATCAATCTCGAAAAAAACATAAGATGGAAATACATCTATATTATTAATACATCTTGGTATCAAGATAATATAATTGAATTGATATAACATTAAAATAAATTAGATTCTCTATCATGAAGTCAGCATTATTTACCCTACTAAGAGGACAGAAGTCTTTTTAACAAACAATTTGTTTACCATGAAATTTAACTAATTCAAAGCCCCTAACTTCTCTCGACTAATTTAGTAACATTGAATTGGAAATAAATATATGGATAGTAACAATTTACTTCCTATACAACTACTCTTAGCTGTATTTAATTACACCAATGATTTTTTTTGACACAGAAAACCCCACTAATCTCTTCCTATAAGAATATATTCCATCTTCAAGTTCCATAACTCAAACCTATCTCTACTAAATTTCTTGATATCTATAATTTATTGAATTTATTCACATTTTATTTCACAAAATGTCTATTTATACAAATATCCCACTCAATCGTAGGTTGATCATAAACCTATGCTACCCATATCTTTTAAGATTAAGCTAAACCCTAACAACAAAGACTTCCCTTTGAAATGAATAAACACACTTTCATACTAAATTAAGAATTTGATAAAATTGCAAAGTAAATGATATACTTATAAATGTTTTCAAATAGAATAAAATATTGGTACACAAACATAGTACATAAGCTATTTAATGTAGAAAACCCTAACTAAGAAAGCCATAAACTCAAAATTTTACCCCTCTCTCTATGATTGCATTAATCAAAACTTTTAATAATTGAATGTTTAAGAATTATGTGTCACCAACTTAAAATAATATGCTAATTGATATTATATTAAAACACTATTATTATATTAGATTATATTACAATATGTTTCAAAAATTGGCTAAAGAAGAAGATAAGTAGAAAAAATGGACTTCCCAACAAGTCACGCGAGGATGCATAGCTTGTATGGAATGTATACAACACATATCCAACATATCTAAGTAGAATGCACATTAAAAAATTTATTTGGGCTCTCAAAGATATAAGAGATTAATTGAATGATTGTAATTATTATGAAACCAAATGGAAATTGACATGGCGTGATTTTCAATTTCAAGTAAAACAAAATTCTTGACCCAAACGAATCTAGATTAAAAAAATCAATACCCAGAATGGAATTATTGTAAATAACAATCATTGAAATGGAATGCAAAGGAAATAAAGGTTGAGCCTTCAAATAACATATGCTAATGGAATGTAATCTAACATATAGTAGACTTAAATTCATGGTGCCAAATCATTTCATGTAAGTAGGAATCAAACTATTGATTCTGATTTAATCAACACACCATAGAATGAATCTATGAAACGAAAGAAAAATTAAAATATATACCTACAACCATATATATTTTTCTCACTCACCAAGACAGTCTCTTAAACCCTTAATTTGTTCAAGACACTCCCTAGATCAACCAAGATCATATACATGCGTCATACTCATTTTAGGCATCAAATTTATCCATTGTGAGGTATTTTTATGAGAAAAAATTTATGTTTATTTATGGGGTATCTTATTCTTACGATTATCTCCTTGGGCCTTGAAATATTACTTATAGTTACACATCATCACAAAGAGAGTGCTAACATTTAGGCTACAGTAAGATAAAATCCCAAGGTTTATGTGGATTTTCCATTGAGTCATACAATGTTCATATATTGCTAAAGAATTCACACAATTTTTGAGATCATTACCAATATTAATGCATTTATAGGGATTCACTTTAAATTATTCACTTCATCTAAAGGATCTCCAGATGATTTTTAATAGAAAAGAATGTCAAAAGGATGGAAAATAAGCATTTGGAGATCCTGTATACAACCAAACACTTTGGATATGAATTCCATCACTTTGGAGGCTCATTTTCCTGAATCTACCAATAAGTATGAAGTTCTCTAGAAGGATCCACGGATAAGAAAGAAACTAAACTAACTAGAATTTTCCCAAATTGGTTAGCTAATAGAATTTCATTGTTAAGAAAAACTTTTACATCTCAAGAATATATATATCTAACTATTATGCTAACTAAAATCAAGAACTAACCAATTGTGCCACAAATGAAATTTCCCATAATTCACTAAAAGTTGGTGCGAAGGCATATTTATGACCTTCTAATCACTTTTTTCTCTTGAAAAGGATGAGATTTAGCATTTGAAGGAAAAAATGGTCACTACTCACGTTGACACGATGATATAACCACCTACTAAGTGTATTTTTTTTCCTATAAAAGACACATCAATTCTTATGTTCATGCATTGTTATAGCTACTAATCAAGTGATTATAGTTTCCTTAGGAAAAGGACATCACTACTCATTTTGATGTGCTACGACAATTTCCGTCTATGTATGTTTTCTCCTAAGAAGAAAACTACCCTAAATTTTAGATAAAAATTGATTTGATAGATTCCACCACCTTCATTTTTTTTCTCTTTTGTGGAAACATAAAATTGTGTTGGTTGTATCAAATAAAATTGATGCATTCACATTTCTATCAAAAATTAAAGTGCCCAATAATAGTTGAAATTTAACAAGCAACATCATATCCATATTATAATAAACTTCGCTCTTTAAGAAATGTGAAATTCAACATCCTTATGGAAAAATTATTCACTACTAATGTTGAAACACTTCTACAATAATCTTATTATTTCATTATTCTCCTCAAATCAATTTTTTTTACTTTTCTGGAGATTCAATTAGAATTGGAAAAAAAAAATGCATCATTGGATGATTAGTCATTTTAGCTTCTTCAAATTATTTATAATGTTTTTAAGAAAATAGCTAAATACTTACCTTAATTTCCTATTGTGTCCTTTCACTAACTACATTTTAGCCTTATTCTACAAAATGCATCACTACTTCCCTTAGTTTTTTTGTTGTAGCTACCAAAGTGCTATTTGTTTTTGTGGAACAAATTTCTCCTTTATGTGGTGCAACATATTCACTAAAACCCATAAAAATATGGATAAGTATTAGAATTTTCACATTGATTTGAATTTTCCATAATCAATTTATGGTTATCAAAATCATTTTGGGCAGAAATGAAATTTTATAAATATTTTTTAGATCAATGACAATGATGAAATAGATCTAGGGAAAATGGGAAATGATTGGTAAATCAAGCATATATTGTAGAGTTGGTTAACCTTTATAAATACTTTCCTACTCTTATAATGAATAATTATTAGTGATTAAATTGAAACAAATGTAATTGAAACCTATAATGAGCTCAAGTGAGTAATAACATGTTTGAAATGATGATTCCTCCATTTTGTAGTCTTTTTCTCATCAAAACGCTCATTTTTCCTATGTATCCTTCATATTTTACCCTTTATCACCTATAAATCTCATATATATATATATATATATATATATATATATATATGTATATATATATATATGTGCATATTTTCTCAAGTACTTAACCTATTTTTCTTGAATTAAATATTGAAAGAATTTTTAAAGGAGTATTAAGGTTTTAATGGCTAGATATAAGTGCACACATGTAATATTCCCAAATGGGAAAAGGAGGAATATAGCTCATAATAATGGAAATAACAGTAAATATTAAAACATTACATATGGGCCAAATGATAGATCCATGGTATTATGTATAAAAACAATAAATAATCACAAGATGTTGGGGATCAAGTCCCTCAAGTTAGGCAAAAGAGACCTCCAATGCCCAAAAGCACCCAAATCATGTAATACACTGCTACACAAAACACTGAAGCAAGTACAATGCAGTATTAGTGACTAATAATGAAGCTTAGACATAAATATAAATTGATCTGATAAGATCATGCTCATAAAAGGAAAAAAATGGAGATCTATGCTCCCATCCACTTTTCCTAGATAACCCAGGAAGGATTTCTGGAAATACACAAAATATAAACGGTGGATTTAAAGCCGTAGGGCTGAAGATTCACTGAAACTGAAGCACATAGGAGGAGGTGCCTAAATCTAATGTATATTTGAAATAACTCCTCCAAAATACTCTCTCAATGAAGGGTTTATCCCTTCAATTGAAAGCAAACATTCCAAGTGGGGCACTAAACTTACCCTTGCAACATCTCACTAAAATAACATAGATCTAGACTGAAACTGTGCTGTAGGGGATAAAATTAACTTGGCCAGATGTCAAATATGTCAAATAAGCCCAAGGGGCTCCTTTACTAGCCTCCAAATGGAAGGAAACCTTCCTCCACTACAAAAATAGCTCAGAAAACACCGAATACAATCTTCCAGTACTGCACCTTGCAACTCAACACATCTCTCAATAGAAACTGTGTTATACCACAAGACTGAAGCTTGGTATGAAGCCTTAATGTGTAAATGTAGTGCAAATCTCTTCCTATGAGACCTCTCAAGGATAGAGGTGGGATTCCCGATCAGGAACACCCTGTGCTAAACATCACGGCAATCTTAGCTAAACAGCTGAAGAAAGATTATATTTCTACATAGACCATATAATCAAAACATAACATATCATAACATACTCCCATATGGTTTCCATCCTCTTCCTTATATAAGTGATGAGCTTTATAACCCTAAACCCCACTCATTAAAGGCACTATCTCCATGCATGAGATCTCCCTCCAAAAATGCGTTGTCTCTCCATAAATGTCCACTCGTCCATGACAACATTGTTGATTTGGTCAAGGTGGACCCATTCCACATGCTCTAGCCCCTATTCAAACCTTAGGGTTCTCCATTAAGCTGAAAATATGATCGACTTTCACAGGAGAAGTGGTTTTATTCCTAATAAATATATTTATGGGCCTCCCTACCAACTTATTCATCAAACAAGAAAGAAAAGTTAGATTTTAATATTCTAATTAGCTGCATGCTAATTTAGGAATATTACAATCCTCCCCTCTAAAAATATAGGGAACCTTCCCCATGTGAAGCTCCATCCTCCAAGATATCATCCATATAAAATGGATCACCCTCCAGAATGGTAATTCATAGAAAAACTCCTCCCATATGAGAGGCTTCTCCCAAAGACATAAGTCAATAATATGGCTCCCTTCATAAGGAAAAAAGTGATATAATGTAACAGCCATAAAATTTCCAATGCTCCCCTTGAAGCATGAATAATTGTAGGAGGTTTCTGTTGAGATTCAACAAGATGATGAGCTTAGTGAAAAGAGTCGCCTTCACTAAGTGGGCCTGCATGCTATTTTTGGCGCAAATTCTATTTTTAGACTATGTCTATTTTTAGACATGTCGATCATATTCTATGAGTTGCAAGATGATATTTGTGGATGGTTGGTCACGTTGGAAAAATAGATGGACTTCTATTTTTAGACATATTGGGCAGAGTCTATTTTTAGACTTCCAGTCTAAAAATAAATATGTCGAATATTATTAGCTCTTAATAATATTTGGACTCTAAACAACAACTTATTCTATTGGAGCACTTTAGTTAAGTACACAGATGTGGCACAATAGCTGACAGAAGGAATTACGCTATTCCCAAGGGTTTACTGCAGCTGTTGCATGGAGGAATCAGTTAGAACTCAAGTGGCAGAGTTATGACATAGTTGGAAGAAGTAGTTATGGAGTTGTATTCAGTTTAACTTAGTTAGACTTAGTTGAGCTAGTTGTATCTACTCTAACTGATTAGTACACTAGTGAGAGTGGAGTGAATTAATTAGTTAATTAATTCAAAAATAATAAATGATTAATCAACTGAAGAATACATCAGTTAACTACAGTGCATGGCAGTTTCAGTCGATTCCAGTGGAGAGATAGGTGAAAGGGAAAGATAGACTATCAATTGTGACTATAGTGATGCATTAATTGCATCCAACACTCAGCGAAGATTCCAATGAGGATTGTGTGAGAAATTCTGGAGTAATTCAAACTCATTCATAGCCATTCTTCAGTAGGGATTTCACAATAGATGCAGGCTAGCAGGTGGCAAAGATCAGTGCATGGATTTGCAAGATCGGGCTTGATTAGTGTGTAGCGATTGTATTGTAATGAGAGCTTGATATGATCAGCTTTGTATGAGGATTGTTACATGATCTCTATGACATATATTATATATAGATATTTTGGGTTTTCAGCTTCAGTATTTCCCATTAAACAATTGTGTTAATGTGTGTGAATTTTTATTGTTTTCTTTGTGCATTGCAATCTTGATTTAATTTCCACAGATGATCAATGGTGGAATAGATTTTGTATTTTGCATGAGTTAAAATAGTGTGAGATCATGATAATCTTGGACATATAACACATAAGTTATATAATTTCTACATTTTCATCCCCAATGAATACATACAACCAATGTGTCATCCCTCCTATCATGTCCCCAGTGATAATAAGAACAGCATCACCATATGGGATCACAATAAAAGTCATGCTAGCTACCATGTGTAGTAATGGAGAAGGAAAATGGTCCCTCGTGTGAAACTAGTGCAGTTTCACTCCTAACCGCATCAAAATATGGCATTATGAGTGATTTCTCAACCACTTTTTTGCTAGCCCAATCTCCTCACAAGCTTGGAGAAGGTGTATGGTCTATGGTGCAAATTCAGCACACCCTGCATAAGATATCATCTCCCCAAGATCTTCTAGGGAGTGGCCATCATCAATGCTTCTTATGGCCTTAAGTAGACCATGAAGTATAGAAGGAGGATTGCCCCTTCTTGGAGGAATTACCTTCACATTTATCATAAGGAAATGAAAATACATAGTAAATTAATCATGATGTACAGAAATAAACTCTTTACCATGTACTTGCTTCAAGCTAATAAGGTGGCTCATAGATGGGCCTCCTCTCACTCCCAATGAGAAAGGAAGTGGCTATGATAAATCTACCAAAGATTCATTCCTCTCCTCATCCTCCAAATAATCCATGCATATCCTCATATGATGGTGCATCTCCTCTTTGAAACCTTCCAAAATGAATCCCTCTATGATAGTATGGTATTCTCTTATAAAACTAGTGGGTTTGGAGAGAAACCCTTCATATGATGCATCTAGTAGCTTCTCCTTGTTCTTAGAGGCTCTAGTCAAGAAGACTCTACTCTAAAAATAGATGACCCCATCTACCACTACATATCTCCCATCAGATAGTTGGTCATCAATCACTCTGCATGAAAAGAGATCCTTGGATTATTCCACTAATAGATTGAATCTCCAATAAGGGTCAATAATCAATAATGACAGTGTTGGGGTTTCATAATATGAAGCACCTGTCATGCTGTTGCTCTCTTCTTTGACATCTCCTATGCCAAAGTCACACACTAGGATACTGCAATCTTTCCCCTGTTGTTCCATTCTCAGCACAATATTTAAGATGATAGTGGGTAATGATGATGTTGGGAGAATGTCTTCGTTCTCCTTGAGTCCAGCCAAGACTCTCAACGTTATACAATGACCTCCCATTGTTCTCACTCCTCTTGGATCTATGAGTGATGCAACATGTTGAGAGAACTCTTTGATCCTCTTCTAATTAGGGTGTCTCCCTAGAGGAGTGCCTCCATGTAAGGAAACATCAAAGCCTAGAGCAAGCTGTATATATGAATGGACTGAGATTTCCCTTCTCTCACTGCGCAAATTATTCTCCTGCTTCTGTGCATAAACCTCCTAAAAAGGGTGGGGGTGTATGTTTCCAATCATTGGATGTTGGCCCTCCTTCTCATCTTCTCCTACCTTCTGCAAGTTCTCACAGTCTAAGGTGTCTTCCTTAGATGTAATCAACCTATGAACACCCAACATCCCATTGGTGTCAAAAGTATTGATCACAAAGGAATGATCTATCATAGTGTGTGTCCCTAAGACTATATTCAATGTTGGAACACACTTCCATTGTTTTGTCTCATTTCCTGTCAACATAGACACATGCTGCTCATGATATTCATATGTAAGATCCTTTTGAACTTCTTATAAAGATACAAGAGCTCCTCTATTTGAAGAAATTGCTTCATCTCCATCTCCAAATAGAGGTAGATCCCCCCCTGGTGTCACAGTGTTGAAGGCTCTTTATAGCTCTTCCTCTTCCTTCTACTCATCATGCAAGAACACCTCATCATTAAGAGATCCTTTGGCTTGATACCCTTTTTAAGGAGGAATCCTCATGTCTTCCTCTTGAGAAGAAATTTCTTGTTGAAGTAGGGATTTTTCCCTAGGAAAAGCATGTTGCAGATCTTTAACCACCTCAACAATGTTATGAAATGGAGTTGGTTTCATGGATCCTTCCAACACATGGAAAGGTTCTAATTTCTTCGTCTTGGTTTTTTCTCCCAAGGAAGTTTCATATTGTTTGAAATCAAATATTTTCAATAGCCTCCTAGTGAACTTTGCGTAAGTAGATATATTTGCATTATTCAATGAATAAGATTCAAATAACCAACAGGCATAAGCCTTAACTTCAATATGTAGCACTGCTACTCTAATGGCTTCCTCTTCTAAAACTTGATGTAGGTGGAAATATGTGTCTAGCTCCTTTACCCAAGCCTTGGCTATGCTCTTGGGTGACCCATCAAAAGTAGGTGGAAAAAATCTACCCAGAGTGTGCTACATGCACCCTCTTCCTCTATTATAGTTACTGGGTCTTCTATATTCTTTGATTTGACAAAACCCTTGGAAGCTTAGATGCTCCTTGAATCTTCTAGAGTGAGATTCATATTCTTGGAGATAGTCCCCAAGAGTCTCCTCCTTTGGTGTTTCTCCTTCTTACTCTTCTCTTTCCAATAATGCAGGTATGGTACCATGTTTTAGATCTGATTGTGTGGCTGAATTCTCACACCGATAATATGAAGAACTAGAGCTTTCTTCATGTGAAAATATTCTTGAGGGACCTTCATGTCTTGCCCTCCTCATTCCCTTGATTTGTCCTTTAAGCTTATGCATAGTTTGGAGAATAAGTACTGAAAACCTCTTTCCCTCCATTTCTCCAAATAATGGAGACTTGCCTTTGTCTCTTTTGTGAGTCTTATCTTTTCTGTGAGAAGCCTTTTCTTATTTTGATAACTTAGATGAATGTCTTCACAAGCTAAGCCAAGATTATGCTTTGATACCACTGTAATATTCCCAAATGTGAAAAGCGGGAATATAGCTCATAATAATGGAAATAGCAGCAAATATTAACACATTACATATGGGCCAAATGATAGATCCATGGTATTATGTATAACAGTAATAAATAAGTACAAGATCTTGGTGGTCAAGTCCCTCAAGTTAGGAAAAAGAAGCGTCCAATGCCCAAAAGCACCCAAATCATGTAATACACTGCTACACAAAACACTGAAGCAAGAACATCGTAGTATTACTGAGTAATACATCAGCTGGGACATAAATATAAATGGATCTGATAATATCATGCTCATACAGGGAAAAAAATGGAGATCTATGATCCCATCCACTTTTCCTAGATAACCCAGGAAGGGTTTTCGGAAATACACAAAATATAAATGGTGTATCCAAAGCCCTTGGGCTGAATATTCAGTACAACTGAATCACATAGGAGGAGGTGGATGAATCTAATGTAGATCTAAAAGAACTCTTCCAAAAGACTCTCTCAATGAAGGTCTGATCCCTTGAATGGTAAGAAAACACTCCAAGTGGAGCACTGAACTTACCCCTACAACAACTCACTAAAATAACGTAGATCTGGACTGGAACTATGTTGTAGGTGATAAAATTACCTTATCCTAATGCCAAATATGTCAAAAAAGTCCAAGGGGCTCCTTTAATGGCCTCCCAATGGAAGGAAACATTCCTCCACTTCAAAACTAGCACAGAAAACACCCAATACAATCTTCCACTGTTGCACCCTACAACTCAACACATCTCTCAATAGAAAATATGTTGTACCAGAATACGGAAGCTTCTCCTAAAGCATAGACATGGAAATGTAGTGAAAAGATCTTCCTACAATGCCTCTCAAGGATAGGGGTGGGATTCCCGATCAGGAACACCCTATGCTAGACGACACTACAATTTTAGCTAAACAGCTAAAGAAAGCTTATATGTCTAAACATACCATATAATCAAAACATAACATACCATAAAATAACCCCATATGGCTACCATCCTCTTCCTTATATAACAAATTATCTTTCCAGCCCTAAACCCCGCTCATTAAAGGCACTATCTCCATGCATGAGATCTCCCTCCAAAACTACGTTGTTTCTCCATAAATGTCCTCTCCTCCATGACATCGCTATTTATTTGGTCAAAGTTGACCCAACCCACATGCTCTAGCCCCTGTTGACATCTTAGGGTGCTTCATTAAGCTGAAAAGATGATCCACTTTCACATGAGAAGTGGTTCTATTCCTAAGAAAGAGATTTATGGGCCTCCCTACCCACTTATCCATCAAACAAAAAATAAAAATTAGATTTTAATATTCCAATTAGCTGCATGCTAATTTAGGGATATTACAACACATATGTTTATATTAAAATTTACATTATGGTTTGATTATATATATATAGAGAGAGAGACTTGTGATAAATAAAGGTTTATTAATTTATCAACATTTGAGTTTTCTTTGTCTACAATATGGTTTTTGGCCATATCTATCATGACCATCGACAAAGGAACCTTCAAATTTTCATTATGACTCAAGGGGATTTCCAACTTGACCAAACTCATAAGCATTTTATGATTAATCATGAAATTCAGGTATACGAAATCTATAGCTACATGAAGCAAGTTCATAAAATTATTTATACAATACCAAGTTGTGCATGGACTCCCAAATATTTTGTCCTGTTGGTTCAAGCACATATTCATGTTAATTTGGAATATGAAGAGTTTGTTATAATTTTAAAGGCACACTATTTTAAAACATACTTAACACCTATGATTTTCCAACTAGCTACTCGTATCTCAGTATGTTGTAACCAATGATTATATGTATCTCTAATTGATATACATTTTTCCAAGAGTCTACTTAGTTCCACCTGATATGGTTTCTTCCAAAAATCTACAAGAGTGTCGAGTTGAAAAATACATGGTTAAGGACAGTTTTCTTTTTTGCTTAAACAATGTCAAATCTTGTAGATGGTTATTAACAAGTTTCTATTTGTATTTTTGATCAGTTCACTCAATTATCCATGTTATTATTTATTTAAATTTAGTACATATATGTATTGTATATATATGCTAGCACTAGAGAGTGCAAATAAATTAGAGACACTTTCATATTTTTTATTCGCTAATAAATATTGTTTTATGTGTGATCATTTAAGTTACTATACTTTATTATAGTATTTTGTCTAAATCTTGGAGCTTAGCATCGTGTCTCTGTTGAATTATTAAAAATAATAAAGGCATAGGACAACATTGAGCAGGGGCCCACTCAAGGTACACTCATGTTCCAATATCTCTATTAATTTGTACTTATATTTATAGTTATTTTCTCATATTTTGGCTTTTGTTTATTTTCCATTGCTGGTGTGTGTGGATTTACTTTTAATGTTGGTGTGATCTTTTAATTTCTAGCTAGTGTGACGCTTTATTTTCAAAAAGTGTGAATGCATGGTTTTATTTAATTTAACTGGTTAGGGGATTTTGTGTCCTACCTTATGTGAAAGGGATGGAGAAATACATAATGAAAAATCAAGTGCTATAGAATTCCCTAATTTACACTTAGTGACATTGATCTCACCCTTAGAGAAACTGGGTGATGGTAGTGCCATGCAACTATGTTGTGTTTATAAGTGGGTCCTCTGAATTTTTCCCAAATTCCCATGCACGTTTTCATTAGATCAGTATAATAAGTGTGTGAGCTTGCCTCATGTTTATATAACATGGATGTCCTAACAATTCTACCAATCCCTATTGACAATTAAATATACCGTAAATCCTAAACCAATACCAAAATACTTGACCGCATTAATATATTGTGAAGCGCATAATGCATCATATTAAGTAGCTTATGAAACTGAATCAATTTTTAATATCATTGCAATAAAAATACATTTTGTGCGACTTTGGTTTTCCTAGAAACATCTGACAAGCCTCTTTGTTCCCTGACTATTTTAGTGTACTATGTGTTAGATTTTATAATTCATTAATATGCTGAGTGAGGAAGATGTTAAATAGTCGAAATAACTTGATTTTTTGGGCCTTTATTATTTGGATCTTATTTTTTTCAATTCTCTTTGTGTTTGTTAATTCACTTCAATACTTGTGTTAATTGGACATGCTTCTTTTTAAAATTAAGGATGGTGTATTGATTAGCTGAACAAATTATTCATATCACATGGTTGCACCTGAATTACATTCATTAATAGCTTTAATATAGTGGATTTAATTTATGCATATAGAATACAATATTCATTCAAAATGTGTTTTTTCTATATAAATGAATTTATTCTCTATATATACATTTTGTACTTGTATTTCACTACCTTGATTATTCATACATGCCACGCATCTGTGATTGAAATAAAATATTCATAATTCATCTCTAAATAATGAAGGTCAAAATGCAATATATTATTTTAGTAAAATTCATGCATCAAAAAAGGATTTGAGATCACCACACCATGTAGACACTAAGTAATTAAATTAGGTTGAACGTTGCATGAATCCCAAGGTATTTATTTAGTTAATGTAACTAACATCAAGAAACCACTCAAATCTTTAGAATATAATTTTAATTCGAGTTGAAAGATTCAAGAAAGAAAACGAATAAAAAAAAGTTTAAATCGTTTACGAGTATTGATAACTTCAACTTCTTAAGTCATAAGGGATATAAATATACCATTGATCATAATTGAAGTAATTTGGAGGGTCCTTATCCCTTAGGGATCGAGGCATGTTGTAGAATAACATGAATTTCAAGGGAAGTTATAATCATAGTTTGTCTTAATCATTGTTTACCATGGCATTCTCTTCATAATTTATCCCATTATTCTACATAAATAATTTGGAATACTTATAAAATATTATGTTTTATGATATATTAATCACCAAATTTCCTATTCTTTATTGAACCATATCATGCAACTACATTGTCCAACATTATGCTATATAATATCAATATTAATTGTGTATAGTATTTAAAGTTAATAATACATGGTACATATACCATGAGTGTTAAAATTTCCATACAGAGAGTAACCACAAACATAAAAACCATGCATAAACAAATACAACAATTATCTTCGAAAACATTTATCAAGAAAAACTAGTTCCAAATAAATATCTATTTCTAAGCCAATATGGTTGAGTTGACTAAAATAGACCCTTTACAATGGAGAAGACAAATCCTTTAAAGAGGGTTCATCACATCAAATAAAATGGGACTACAAGCTAGAAATGATAAATACATATTGAAGGAATCATAGTTATCTTAATGAATATTGACAAAGTCAAGATTAACATAACATTACCATCTTTAAACTTGATTTGAAATAAATTCTTAACAATGTCAAAGTTTATTTATTAGTATGTAGAGTTACAAGATGGGCCTCCTTAATTTTATGACCCATCTACATTTATACCTTATACCAATGGAACAAAAAATAAAGGGTACAAATTCCTAAATTTTTCTTATATCCAAATTTTCATTTACATGTGAGATATATGATATGTTCCCTCAATGCACCTATGTGTGATTCCACCCCATCCTAGTTACAATATTTTTTCTATTTCTATTGTTCAATCTTTGCTACATGGTGTTCAATTTTGTAGTAGTGGTTGCTATTCATAATTAATATTTTATCCCTTGAAATATATGCAGTGATTAGTATAAGACATGTTATGCATTTTAGTTCCAAAAGAAAAAAATTTGAATTTTGAATTTTGAATTTTTGGCTCCAAACTTGTTAAGTCATCACTCCTTCAGGTCAAGTTAGCCCTAATTGACGTGGAACCCATTCAAGCCATCCAAAGCACTATATATTCTCCACTCATCCTTCTCCATAAGGAGAAATTAATATCACACAATAAAAATATTTCTTTTTGTCATCCAGGCAAAGGAGAAGAAAACAAGGAGGAAAAATAAGGATGAACCCATATCTAGCTTTCTCTCTATCTACCTTGCACGTGTGAAACCATCCTTTTACATCTTCAAACATGTGGTTTTATAGGAAGTTTTTTGGAATCAATCCCCAAGTTCTTGGGCACCATTTTACGTGTAACATGGTTGAGTGTCTTGGTAGTTTTTGGGAGGAAACATTTTAGCCTATGTATATCAAGAAGGGTTTACTTTGTCAGGAAGATTGGAGACTTGATAAAAGGGAAGTTTTGTGAGGTCTGACTAGAGTTTTATTGATGTTAATTTTTACCTTTTTATGTTATTGGAAGAATTATGTTATGAAACTAACTCCAAAAATATAAGAAAAGAGAGGTCACCGCCTTAGAAATAAGCCACTTCGAGGGGGAAACCTCCTTTACATTACATAAATGAAAAATTCTTAGATGGTCAAATGAAAAAACCTCCTTTCTATATATAGGAGTCCATGTGGTCAGAATATATTCCTATTTGACCTAACAATAATAATGTAAGGGCACAATAATAACAATATGGGGGTTACATGGGTACAACAATAACAATAAGGGGGCTACACTAACAACAATAAGGGACTACACTAGTAATATAGGGACCTAACATGCCCCTATCCTTCAAAAAAGTGTTGTCCACAATGCTTGAGTAGCTATCGATGCTTTTGTATGAAATTCTCATCATCCCATGTAGAATATTTATTGGGTAAGTTCTTCCACTTGATGAGATACTCTAAAATTGATCGATTTCGTAGCAGTCGAGTTCTTGTTTTCGTGATTGGTTCAGGTTCCAATATGATTTTTCCTTCCTCATCAAGTTCTGGAAATATTGTTTGAACTGGAAGTTTGTCACCTATGACCTTCTTTAATCATGAAATATGGAAAACTGAATGAACTCAAGAAGAAGCAGGAAGCTCCAATTTGTATGACATAGTACCTATATTTTGCAACACCTTGTAAGGACCATAGTACTTTGGCGATAATTTATTATCCTTCTTAGCTTTCTTGAGGGATATTTTTTTGAATCATTGTAGTTGTAAAAATACCCAGTCTCTTACATCAAAAATTCTCTTGCTGCGATGTTTATATGCTCGTTGTTTCATTTGATTTTGTGCTAAATTTAGGTTATCCTTTAAGAGTTGGAGAACTTGTTGTTGATGCTCAATGTGATCTTCCATTGATTGAGCCTTCTAATTTTATCTTAAATATGATGTGATGGATAGTGGATGATATCCATAAAGTGCCATAGAGGTGTTGATATTCTCCCATAATTCTTAAAAACCTTGCAATAATACCATGTTAACCCCCAGAAATCCTCGGAACTACTTTATGGATGTGGGTACTTTCCATTCCTTAATGGCTTTAATTTTTTTAGGGTCTACCTTAACACCCTCATGAGATACAATATGACCCAGATATTCTGCCTCTTCTACTCCAAAGAAACATTTTTAGGTTTTTTCATATAATTGTTTCTCCTTCAATAGTTTGATCACCATCTCAACATGTTGAACATGATCATTTCAAGACATGTTGTAGATTAGTATATCATCAAAAATACTAACACAAATTTTGTAATGGAGGGTTTGAAAATGGAATTCATCAACCCTTGAAATGTAGAGGGTGCATTGGTAAGGCCAAAAGGGATGACCAAAGATTCATACTGACCCTCATGAGTTTGAAATGTTGTTTTCGGAATATCTTTAGTCTTCATTCTAATTTGATGATATCCTGAACGAAGATCCAACTTGGTAAAATAAATTGCTCCATGTAATTCATCCAATAATTCATCAAATACACGAATGGGAAATTTATCTTTAATGATGAGATTATTGAGATCCCTATAATCTGGACACATGTGCCATGATCCATCCTTCTTATGCACCAATACTACTGGAGCAGAGAAATAACATTGACTCAGTTGAATTATACCAGCTTCTAACATTTATGCAATCATACATTCGATTTCGCTCTTTTCGACATAAGGATATTTGTAAGGCGTGATATTTGGAGGAACACTTCCAAGAATAAAATGAATAGCATGATCATGACCATGCATAGGTGGGATTCCTTTGGGAGTTTCAAAAAAATTGGAATGATTGTCCAAGACTTTTCGGAGATCTGGATAAATAGACGATTTTGATGTTGGAACTTCTAGTGAGCATAATTGTGTAATTACACCTCAATGTTCTTTATTCAAAATATTTTTCATGACATTACAAATTATTATCTTTCTCGGCTTCCCTATGATACCCCTTAATTCAACTTCCTTTCCTTCTGAGAAAAAATTCAAGAAAATTTCTTGAAAATTAAAAGCTATCGTCCCCAAATATTGTAACCATTGTACTCCTAGTACAACATCAACACCTCCCACTGGAATGTAAAGCATTGGAATATTCAATACGTATTCCCCATGGTTAGCTTGATATTATGGAATTTTCCAGAGTAATTTATTGTTCCTCCATTTTCAACCATCACTTGACATTCTGGTGCTCGATATCAGAAGCAATTCAATTCCTTGGCTAGCTTACAATGAATAAAATTATGGGTACTACCCGACTCAATCAATGCTATTACCTTTTTCTTCTTGAGATTTCCTTTTATCTTGAGAGTTTGAGGAGTGGTAATTCCTACCAATGCATTACATGATATGGTCAGACTCATTTATTCTTTCTCTAGGGTTGGTTCTTGGTGTATATCCTCTTCTTTTGAATTTTCTTCCTCCTCTTCACAATGCATATAGAATAATTTATTCTCAGTACACTTATGACCTTTAGTGTATTTTCTATCATAACTATAGAAAAGCCCCTTTTCTCTTTTTTTCTTCCAATTGTTGTGGTGTCGACCTTGTAGGTTGTATAATTCTAGGAGTAGAAATACTTTGATATTTATAGATGTGAGTGGTAGGCTTCCTTGTTTCCATAATTTTACTTTCAATTTTTCTTGCCAACCTGAATGCCTTCTCCAATGAATCAAGTTCCCAAAGGTGAACCTTATGTTGGATGCTATCCTTTAAAGTCCCTATGAATACATAAATCCTATGTTCCTATGGAATACGAGTTACCCTTATATTCAATTTTTGGAAGTCCTCAATGTTCTCCACCATTGGACCCTTTTGTTTGAGATTTATCAATTGGCTAAAGAAGGTGTTGCTCTTTGTATCCTCATAATGTGCTATCAGTTCCTTCGTAAAAATTGACCAAGTGAAAAATTTTCTACGGGAGCAAAGCCATCGATACCATAAAAACATATTTATTTCTAAATGTAAAGTTGCAATGAATACCTTTTGTGTGTTTTGAACATTATGGAGATAAAAAATATTGCTTCATTTATAGTGTCCATGTTATTATATCCTTGCCATCAAACTTCCTCATATCCATCTTTGGAATACGGTGCGTCTTACATCCAACATTAGAGTTTATGAAATTGTGATTAACATTTATTTTTTCTCATCATGAGCTTTCTATACTACCTTTCCGCCATTAGGAATCATTTCTTGTATCAACTTTTTCAAACCCTCCTTCAACCCTTCAATGTCTTCTTTTAGATCATTTTTCATGTATTCCATGTTAGACTCCATGATATCCATCTTATCTTTCATGGTAGCCATCTTAGCTTCCATGCCTTTATTCAAACCATCCATATTAGATTCCACGTCTTTCTTCAAACCACCCATATTAGCTTCCACGCCTTTCTTCAAAAATTCCATTTCATTTTCTTCTTTCTTTTTTCAAGAATGAAATTTGATGCACTTGCTCTTGTAATTATGATATATCATGTTGCACTTCTTCCTCTTAATGAGTCATAGTAGAGCCTTCGGAGGGCTTAATGGCTGTTGAATTATTTTTAGGGGGGATTTTTGAACCCAATACTAATATCTATGCTTCAATATGCCCTTGGAATCACTTCAAAATGATTTTTGAAACAATACTTATGCAATTTGAAAAAAAAAAGAACACACCTTTTTTTTGCTTTTGAGGAGCTAGATATTGAAACTGCATTATATTTGTGCTTTAAAATGTTCAATATCTGAAATTTGGTCTTGTAGTATCCCTTTGAGTCTTCCTTCAAATGCCACATGTCTTACTTGATTTGGATTATTCAATGCAAAGTTTGACCAATATCCCACAATGACATAACTATGGACTAGTTCAGTGGAGAAAACTTGTAAGGCATGCCACGTGTCACTTCTTCCTCCTTCGGCTCTAAAATGGATGCACAAGAATCTAAATTCCATTTGATTTCATCCACTTTTTTATATAATTGCAATACAATGCTTAGAGAGAGAGTTATGACGATTTTCCCAGGGTCACTTCGTTTAGATGAAATTCAGGAGCCTGCACAAACCCTAACTTGCATAGATCATATTTCTTCAAATATTGCAAAAAAAGATCTGAAATTGTTATAGGATGTTCCTTAGGTGTCTAGATTCTTGTGGTAAACATTTCAGCTTCTGAACCTTCGTATAAAAAAATTAGATTGAAAAATCCACGATAACCTTTTTGGAGCAGTGATACCCTAGAATCCAAAGCTCTGATATCAAATGATATGAAACCAGCTCCAAAAATAGAAGAAAAGAGAGATCAATGCCTTAGAAATAAGACATTTCGAGAGGAAAACCTCCTTTACATTGCATAAATGAACAATTCTTGGATGACCAAATGACAAAACCTCCTTTCCATATATAGGAGTCCACGGGGTCACAATATAATCCTGGTTGACCTAACAATAATAATGTAAGGGAACAATAATAATAATATGGAGGTTAGAGGGGTGGAAAAATAACAATAATGGGGCTACACTGACAAAAATAAGGGACTAAACTAGTAATATAGGGACCTAACAAATTAATTGTATCTCTTGTTGAATTGTAAATTTTCTCTAAGGAATATGTTGTTTCATTTTTGGGTTTTCACAAGGTAAATATTGTGTTATTTTTTTCATTGAGATCTATATTATCCTACCACTTTTATGGTGGAATTTCTAAAGAATAATTTTTTAATGATAAACTAAAAGTGCAAAGAAAAGTATACATCATTAGAAGTAATTATAAGTTTTCATAAATTAGTGCTTGTATCTATTGCACTTGGAAAATCAACATGGGATCAAAGCTTTCGTGAGGGAAGGGGCATTGATATCACTCTTGAAAAGGCATACATGTGAAATCTAATTGTTTATCCATAACCATGGGTTCCTCTATTAAGTCAGAGAACAATATGGAAGGAGCTACAAATTTTAGGTCTTGGAAAACAAGACGTTGACCTTATTCTTTGAAAGAATGATGTTTTGGATCTTGTGAAGGGAAAGGTTGTTAAACCTATAGATACTAAAGAGAAATAAAAATACAAGAAGGATGAAATCAAAATCATGAGTATTATTACATACTCCATAGAATATAATTTGTATTCTATATGTCTCAAATCTCGACACCTCAAAGAATATATATGATTCCCTTGTTGAATTTAATACCATCAACAAAATTGGTCAAGAAATTAGTTTGAAGAATGAGGTTCATGACATTAAATTGACAAGAAGTAATATTGTGTCATCATATTTCATGAGAATATATCAGCTAAAAGGTCAACCTTAATCAATTCATGAAAGTATTTCTGATAAATAACTTGTGAATATAACGATTAATAGTTTCCTTAACTCTTGACACGTGTTTGCATCTAGTATTTGTGGAAAAGAAAGGATTCCAAATTTTGAATAACTATGGACCTCATGTACTCAAGAATAATATATATTTACATCAAAAGGAGAGATTCACAGGTATGAAGAAGTTGATTCTCAATAATTTGGAGTGTGTTCCAAGAAGATGAAGGAAGAAAGAAGTTTGGTTTCCAAATAAGAAATGAAGGTATGATACCTCCTCCTTAGGTGAAGAGAGATATGTCAAAGATTAAATGTTATAATTCTAATAGATTTATTCATTATAGAAACACATGTCATGAAATATTGAATGATAGAAGGATAAATGGGAAGAAACATACTACCACAAAAAACATTGATGAACATCCAAAGAAATATAAGAATGGAAATCCAGGTGACAAATATTTCTTCTATTTTTCTACTTTTATAGGTACTAATATAGAGGGAAATGACATGTGGTTGGTAGATATTGGCTCCTAAATACATATGAAAAGCGATAATTAAGATATAACAAATAATATGGAAAATAGGTCATCACAAAAA
This sequence comes from Pinus albicaulis, assembly GCA_034641835.2. Classification (NCBI taxonomy): domain Eukaryota; kingdom Viridiplantae; phylum Streptophyta; class Pinopsida; order Pinales; family Pinaceae; genus Pinus; species Pinus albicaulis. The sequence goes on along the minus strand of CM076571.1, from coordinate 903,386,155 downwards.
GGTATAGATTGCGATAATAATAGTGATGTAGTGAAAGGCATCAGGTCAACATCGATAGAGCTAGAATTAGGAAAAAATATTCAACTTAGCAGCATACTATACATACCAGGTTTGAAAAATATTTTGGTTTCTATTTCATGCTTGGAAGATAAAGGATCTATAGTATAATTTATTGATGGTCATATGCTTGTAAGACCAAAGAGTTCAAGTATAGACTCTTCTTGATCTGTAAACTACAAATGGATATTCCATAAGGATTGTTTGTCAAAACAATTTTTTTAAAATTATACATAAAAGTTGAAAACATACACCATTATAGTTTTATATATCTTTAGATTTATAGATCTGTAGATTAATACTAATAGTGTATGCATGGGGATTAAAATTATGTAGAAAATAAAGATCGATGAAATAAAAATATCACAAACACATTTGACACATGATATGACCTGGGAAAATCTTTCTGAAGAAAATCCCAGATGGAAGTTGAGGCCACTCGGCTTTATTTCTCAAAGTGGAATTATGACTAAGTAAAAGAAGTATTTCCTATGTATCGTGGGCTAGTACAAAAAAAATTCCTCTCTATGCATTGTATCTCCTATTCCTCTTAGTTATTTTTTTTCACCTATATAATAAATTCACTCAAAAAAATGGAACCCCTTTTCCTCCTAATGGCCCGATTATAACACAACCGAATAGCCTACTAGTGGTTAGGTTTGAGTACCTCAACTATTAGCCATAGTTACAATATAGTCTCTTCTAGAGTCTTCTTCGTCATAATAATGTGGCTATCCCATTTTTCATGAATAATGGGGGATGATGTGGTGTCCTCTTGAGCTATTGTGGTGAAAATAGGAAGGTCAAATTTTGAGTGGCATAACTTTCACATAAAGGCTCTGATTGAAATGATTCTTGCACCATTCGAAATTATATGTGTGTGGAATAGGAAAAAGAGGTGTAGCTCCAAAGGTAAAAAATTTATCACCAAAAATTGTCGTTTGATGCCTAAAAATGCTCTTTTGAAGGTTTGAGACCATAATTTTCCAAACTGGGTCCCACTAGTAAAACTGGTGCCGTGAGCTTATTCCTCCATTTTTTCCACTCTAAAAGAGTTGATATGGATGATAAATAATATTGTAATAACCCCCGTGAAAATTCCATGTAAAATGTAATAAAGTAAAAATTATAACCACGGTCGATGGTACACTTATTCTAAGTTGAATGGTGGGAAAAACATCCTAGTGGTTGTTCACTTCAGTTTATTATGGCTAAAGGAAATTGGAAAAGGAATTGGAAAGACATGAGGCATTAATTATCATTTTATTTATGAAAATAATGGAAATTAGGAGAAAAGGGAGGCGAAACATCACATGTTTGATGTGAGGAGGAAAATGAAGAAAAATAATGGAAAATGAAGAAAATAGAGGCTTCATTAATAAAAAGGCTTTTGAGGATCAATGGGAAAGACTTGGTCAAATGTAGTTTTGGAGCTCTCGTTATTCTCTCTCTCTCTCTCTCTCATACTCTTTTATACTTAGATTTTTCTTGGAGAACTCTTAGCGAGTGTGGATACTTAGTTATTTGGAGAAATAAGGAAAATGAAGAGATAGAAAGTGCACGTGGATATCGGGATCAGAAGCTACCATGGGATTTGACTGTAGGTACCGAGTTGCATGTATGTTTTCCTTACTAGTTTTGGCATGCATGGGTATGCATGTGGATTTTCCTAGACTTAAAATTTCCAATATATTCATGGTGTGGTAGTTTATTTCCATTTATGGTTCTCAGGATGGTTCTCATGATTCCTTTAGCTATTAGGTTCATTTATTAGTTCTTGGAAGCCTTGGTTGGAAAAATACTTTGGAAGCTCGACAAATTATTGTGGCTTGAGTTACTAGTCCTAGAAGTCTTTAGTTGGACAAGGTGGGTTGAGTTACTATCCTGGAAACCCTGGTTGGACAAACGCTCTAGAAGCCGTGTAAAAGTTGTAGTTGAGTTACTAGTCCTGGAAACCCTTGTTGGAAGAAACACTTTGGAGCCCTTGAATAGCTTGGATATAGATCAATCTGCGATGGTTAGGGATGTACAACCATGAGGTGAAATCATTGGTTTTGGGTTGCGATATTTTGGTCTCTCGAGCTATGGTTTGGTGTTGATTGATGTGATTGATAAAGTCACACATTCATTCTTGGAATATGGCACATGGGTGATTGGTTGAAGTGAGACTTGGATAAGCTAATCCATGGTCAGGTGGAATGTGGAAGTCCCATCTCTGGTTGGTTTTTACATTCAGTAATGAAGATCTCATTCCTCTAGTATTGAATATGAAAATGTATTATTTTATGTTTGGATTTATTTGATGTTATATCCATTATATATTTTTTGTTATTATGTTGGTTATAATCATGTATGTTATCAAGGATGATGTACTGATCTATATATGTTTTTACCTAGAAATGAATGCACAATGTACCTATGGTCAAATAGGTTGTATTTTATCTTATGATCTAGGGGAGAAATTCTTCTTAGCCATTATCAGATTTGTAAGAGACCCCCATGTTTAAATTTGTTGTTTATACCTATAGATGCAATGTTTGTGACATGTTTGAAGAAATTCCTATCATGGCTAGGTGGGTTCAGATGAGTCGCTGATGATTTAATTTCTTCCATGTATTTGTTTTAACGTTATTTATCCTCTCCTGAATTTTTAGGAAGTTTTGTGCTATGACATGGATTAGGGGTTGAAAATGTGGCATGAATCCCTGACCTGCACGCACATAATTTAATTTTTAGGGCCCTAGCCTCGGCCTTGCCAAGGAATTCCTATGGCTTTGGGTTTCTAGCTACTCCCTTTCCCTTATATTATTGCGCCTAAGGCCTACATGAGTAAAAAATAAGTCCCCCTTAAAGTTTCAGGGATCTGGGAGGGTGGTTTACCTCATGGAGGGGTTGTTGATGCAATTTAAGGTTTGTTTGCCAAGTTTCCATCAGTTCCACTTCCTAAAGGTCATATAGGAGGTTGAATCTCATATTAGTGGCCTATCATCACATGGTTACCCCAATTGGCCGGTTAGTTGGGTAGATGTTGGAAGGGGGTATTAAAAATTGGTATTAGAGCATGGTTCAACTCTCAGAATGGATGGGTGGTGTGTTGATCATGCATTTATGTTGGTTGCATGCCTGTGTAGTTGCTTGAGACCTATATGTACTTGTTTCATCCGTGTTGCGTTGGACATGGTTACAATGATGTCGCCATGGGAAATTTTTGGGTGTGATTGGGACATGTGTGTATCACTGGTTATGTGTTGCTCATGATTTTTTATTTTCCATGCACACTTGCCTACATAAGGTTACATATTTTACATGCATTCCCTGTTTATAATAGGTTACATATTGGTCATGCTTTGGTGTTATAAGTGTATTATTTATTGTGTGATGTGATATGTTGAACATGCATTGGTCATTGGTGATTGGTTATACATGTCAAGTGGGTGCATATGGTCAGGTTTGCATTGGCTTGATTGAGGTTTTCGTGCATAAGGTCATTGTATGCAATTATGTCATCATGGTGATATTGTTATGTTATGATGCTAATGTGTTGGCTGAGATAGAGTAGGAGATGCATATCATTAAAGTGATGTTGCAACAATGGACTTTGGGGTAAGAGCATATCATCATACAAGGTTTTATGATTGGCAATCAAGCATGCGATTCATGGTTGTTGTAAGCATTAGGGTTATTTATATATTTGTCATTATAGTATTATTAGGGTTATATATGTGATAAATACTACTTGATCAACATAGTCGTATCCATTATGGTTATGTGCATGCCTTTCATTCTATAGAAGTTATCATTACATGACATGATAGATGATAATTTATTAGTGTCATTATATGCACATGTGTTGGATAGTCATGAATGATAGTAACCTGTGGTTGTTGTTGGGCCGAGAATGAGGTAAATTTTTACCCTACTTTTACCATGAATTGTTATGCACCTTTATGAATATTTCCCCATCTTAACAGTAAAGGAAGGATGATTAACGTAAAATAATGAGAAATGAACTAACGGTAAAAGGGATGTTTAACAATGGGAAATTGACCTATTGTATCTTTATTCACAGGAAAACAAAGCATCTGAATCGACAATAACCAGAAGACAACTGATAGGAAGAGACTAATGGAATCATATTGACTCCCATGGGTCGGTGGAAGATAGAAAGGCATATCCACATCCGAATAACTCAAACGATAGAAATGAGTAGTGAGATATCGTTTCAAAAAGACCGTTACCTCTAATTGAAATCTCCTTTAAAAGGCTGAAGATGAATGAGATAGACAAAGATGAATAGGGATTTTCTTCTGTAATAGACGTATTGGGATAGGACTGTCCAATTGTATTCATATGTTAACCTTCAAATTAATAAAGAATTTTGGTGTTTTGAATAGTCATTCTCTGAGTTTTCCTTAGCGGTGAACTTCTGGTGGTTTGGGCCCAGCCCTGGGAGTTTCTACACTAATATCTATGCTATATGTTCAATTACAGAAATTACATTTCAGTCATCGAATGTGTTTCGTGAGATATCATTTAACTGGTTGAGTTGCGAAAATAGAACACTACAACTCTCTATTTCATTAGAATAGATTATTGTTCGTGATTTATGGATTACATTCCATGTTTTCGTAGCTATTAGATGCTTCCATCAGTTCCAATGCTTTTATATTCATTTTATTAAGCTTTAGCATGACTGTTGTTTAATTTTGTATATAGATAGGAATTGGATCTTTCCATCATTACTGTAAAGCATCTAGTTTTTAATTGATTCATAAAGGTGTTATCTATTTAGTTTACAAAGAGAATTCCATTGAAAAACTAGATAAGAAATTTTTGTTCAATTTATTGAAGTTGTTGTTCAATTCACTAGGACTACTGCTCAATTAATCAGTGTTCTGTTCAATCGTCGGTTTCTCTTTTCTGCGCTTACTTATACAGAATAGTTAAATGACATTTTACAATTCCATTCCCTTTTGAATTGATTAAACATCAAGAATTAGATAATCCTCTTCATGGTAATATAGAGTAGCTATTCTTGATATCACTTGTATATATTATCCTCACACTCTTGAAATAAAAAGACTTGCCATGGGTTTACAATTGAATGAGAAGCATCAAAGTTTCCTGTAATAGTCACTTTTGTGACCCAACCATTTTGGCGCCGTTGCCATGGAGAGTGTTTAAGAGTGATGTCCTTCATTTATTTTTCTCTTTTGCTGCGAATAATTTCATATTAAAAATGAGAGGTAAGAACCTCCGTACTGGCAAGAAAAACGCTTTCTCTCGAGCCCACTTCTCAACAATTGTGTAGAGGCTAGTAGAATAGGTGCTCTTGTTTTATGACTAGGAAGAAAAGGATAGAAACAAATCAAAATAATCCACTTAAGTCTACGAAACCCAAAGGAATGGTGATTCTTGGGAGAACAACATATATAGACAAATCATTAAGAAATTTGAATCCCAGGCATCTGTATGACCCAGAACCATTCCTATTCAAATTCCTACTACACTCCCTCAGGCGACATCCTCACCATATGCAGCCCATGCTGAGATTCACAGTGAGACAGAAGGGTCTGAACAAAGCCTTCAAACTACTAATAACGTAACTTCTCACCCTTTGAGAGAGGGAGGTTTGTGTAATTTGTAGGAAGGGGAAGGAGAAAATAGCAGTGCAATTAAGCTAAGAACTCTAGAGCCTCGATCCCCTAAGAGAGTGGCCTAGATATATACACTCGGTATCCCAGATCGGGGAAGAATTGTAAGGCTTCCTCCACATTCTCCCCCGAATCCCACTGATATTATTCCTCCAGAGCAAGAAATCCTTGAAGATTACTGGCATATCTTTGATCAAATAGAAAAAAATCAGAACTATAATCAGAGGCAGACATCAAAATTGGAGTATCCCATTTTTGTTCATGTTGCAAATGCCCCTACGAAACCCATTCCCTTAAAAAGCATCCCCACCTTCCATGTGTTGACCTCGGAAGATCCTGATGCATTTCTATTTGAATTTGATGTCTTATGTAGGGTGTATGACTACACCAATGACCCTCAGAAATTGAAATTGCTTCCCTCAACTTTGAAGGGGACAACATTATGTTGGTTCATGGGGCTCGGTGGAGGAATCATTAATAACTGGGACCAAATGAAGAACACTTCTCTTAATAAATATGAAGATTATTGCCGAACTCGAGAATTAAAAGATGAAATCTTCAATATGTTTGCAAAAGAAAATGAGATATTAGAAGAATACATCAAAATATTTCAATATAATTTACAAAGTTATCCATATACTGCACTATCCAAAGACATCTTAAAGGAAACAATGATTAAGGGAATGAAAGAGTAATGGGTTGAAATGCTTAACATAATGTGAAAAGGGGACATCTACCAAGAAGAATATGATGATATTATTTTTCTTTGTATCAAGTTCTCTCGAGGTAGTACATGAAATTGGCCAATTGGACGAGACTCAACTAAAAAAGATCCTAAGCAGTCCGGTGGCAACATAACCAGGGCAAAGTTTGGTAATCTTTTAGAAGATTTTAAAATTGGCATCTTGGGCACTTTAACAACATAGCTTGATGTCCTACAAGCCAAGCAGAAGCAAGATATAGTAGAACAAAACTTGGCCGTGTTTTTCCCACCATGTTGGAAGAAGCACAGCCAAAGGGAATGCCCATTAGACATGGTTTAGACATGTGTTATTTGAACTAAGGACCATGCCACGGACCATTTCCCTTCACTTCCAAGGCTGAAGAAAGTTTTCAAAGAAGAAGAAGAAGAGACAGAACTAGTCTACCTAATGAACCAACGTCAACAATGGCAAGCATGACCAAGTATGCCTCAAGACCTACCTCAGTTCTTTTCCTCTCCGCATTTTAACAAAAAAAACCCTACATCATCTTCGCAGAGTCAACCACCATTTTCTACTTGGCCATCTCAGTCGTTTCCTATGCCACCTTTGCCAACACAACCCCCTTTAGGGAATAATTGGCTAATTTTTCCTTGTTCACTCCCTTATTGGAAAAACACTCCACATCAAACCCAGTGGCCAGCTTCCCCTTCACAAACCACAAAAAATTGCCTCAGAACTAGTAGTGACCTCTGGGAGTGACCAACCTACCACTAGGGATAGAGTTCAAAATCAACCTACACTACCAGCTCCATACCCAGTCCAGTACAACCCTCACCCTGTCATAGAGCCTCAACTGCCAACTCAACCCAATCCTAACCCCAAAAATAGGTTGGTTTAGCTAATTCAAATTGTAGAAAATCCAAACCCTGAAACGGAATAGAATTAATGTAATGACCTAAGGCTAAGATCAAGATGTATTATCTCACCAGCATAAAACACGACCTCGCCACAATTTGAATCTGGAATTTCAACAGAGCCTAGACTAACAAATATGACTAAAAAAGAAGTACAACAGGGAAAAGAAATGGTTGATCATGGGAAGCTTAAAAATCTTAGGATTTATTCCCCTCGATTCCCTGAGAGGTTAACGCTACCTAGACCGATAGTCTTTCCATATTTCGATATCCTAAGAGAATTAAAGAACCTTTGCATTAAAATTCCTCTTTTGTAGGCTATAGAAGATATTCCCATATATGCCAAGACAATTAAATAACTATGTGGGAAGAAGCAAGTAAAGAGAACAAAAATTGTACCCATTGTTCATGTGGTGGGAGCACTATGTGACTTTTTTTTGGGTAAGGAAACACCCGTGAAGTATGAGGATCTACAGAATCGCATAGTAACTTTACAAATCTCTGGCCACTCCTTTTCAAACACATTGGCTGACTTAGGGGTGGCCATTAACATCTTAACTACAGGGACCTGCAAAAATATATGCATATCAACTTTAGAACCCACAACTACTTTGCTAGAACTTGTAGATAGGTCTGTTATCAGAACAGAAGAAATATTACAAGACATCCTGGTTTCTCTGGATTCATGGGAATATCAAGCTGAATTTTTATTTATTAACCCAAAGAATAGGATGGACAGATACCCATTGATACTTGAGAGACCTTGGTTGGCAACAAACAATGCTTACATAGGTTGCCGGAAAAATTACATGACTAGTACTAGAGGATATTCCATAGAAACTATCATCATTTACCCACCTTCCAAACCAAGTCTACCCATGGTAAACATTCACAAGCATCAACATACATATTGGGAAAAAAATATTCATCCACCTCTGAAATTAGTTGAGGCCCTTGAATTTAAAGATCAAACTGAAGATGATGTAATCAATAATTTCATGAACCAGCCATCTACGTCTAAAAAATTTAAATGCCAAATGTTAAAAATAGTTATTCAAGATGAAACACAAGAAGATCCCTTGGCAAACCTTGATGATCAACATATACCCACAACCGCTATACACGCAACATACCCATTGAAATTGAGACAGGGAAAATTTTAAATGTCAATGGAAATCTGGATAGAAACCAAAAGCAAAGGCTCATAAAGGTTCTACTGAAGTATCAGGGAAAATTTTCTTGGGACTCCCAGACAGGAAGGGTATATACCCTCAGCTATGCACCCATCACATCTATACTGACAAGGAGGCTCGACCTATTCAACAACTTTAGCAAAGGCTGAGTCCACATCTAAAAGACATTGTAAAAGATGAGTTGCAGAAGATGCTAGATGTAAATTTCATTTATCCTATCTTAGAGAGAAAATGGGTCTCCCCTCTAGTGGTCATTCCTAAAAAAAACGAGAAATGAAGAATATGTGTAGATTATAGAGAATTGAATAAAGAAACACAGAAGGACCACTTCCCCCTTCCGTTTATTGACCAAGTCCTCCACACATTGGCAGGAAAACGGTTATTTTCGTTTCTTGATAGGTTCAGCAGTTACAATCAAATCCAGATAGCCCCTGACAACTGGGATAAAACAACCTTTACCTGCCCATGGGGCACATTTTCCTATCGGGTACTACCATTTTGATTATGCAATGCCCCAGCAACCTTCCAAAGAGCCATCCTCAGTATTTTTTCTGATTTAATAAATGAGGGACTTCAAATTTACATGGATGAATTCACTCCATATGGTGATGACTTTTATCAAGAATTAGAAATGCTAGAAAATGTATTGGAACAATGTATTTCTACGAGGTTATGTTTAAGCAATGAGAAATGCCACATGATGATGACCAAAGGAGTAATCCTAGGAAACTACATCTCTGCAGCTGGAATACAGGTAGAATTGACAAAAATAGAAGTAATCCTTTTATTAGCCACACCCTGTATGTAGATAGAGGTATGTATTTTTCTTGGATACATAGGGTATTATTGCAGATTTATAAAAAAAAATTCACAAATTGTTGCACCCTTGTATGCATTAACTGGAAATGTTGAATTTCATTGGTCTGATAAATGTGACATTACTTTTATAGACTTAAAGGAACTGGTCTTGACAACACCTATTTTATGTGGTCCTAACTGGAAGCTGACTTTCACATTTGTTCGGATTCATTTGACACACTGATAGGGACAGTTCTTGGTCAAGAAGAAGACAAAAATCCGTATGCTATTAATTATATCAGCAAAAATGTCACCCTTGCTGAACTAAACTATATAGTGACCGAAAAAGATTTCTTGGCTGTCATTTATGATGTCAATAAATTTAGACGTTATATAGCTGGCTATCAAGTACTCTTGTATATTAATCATTATTCCATTAGATATATAGCTAATAAACAAATCACAAATGGGAGAATAACTCGTTGGTTGCTGCTTTTGTAGGAATTTGATATAACTATCAAATATATTCCAAGGAAGGAGAACATGGCTACATAATTCTTATCCTAGGTCCTGAAGACAGATGACACACTAGAGGTGGATGATCAGTTTCCTGACAAATATCTATTCGTTGTAGTAGTAAAAACGCCATGATACACAGATGTAGCAAACTACTTGGCAGTAGGGAAGCCACCCAGATATTTGACATCAAGGGAACAAAAAATGATTGTACAACACAGTGCTAGGTTATCCTAGATCAGTGGATACCACTTTCATATAGGGGCCAACATGCATATACGCAGATGCATCCAGGAAGATGAGATTTATGACTTCCTACGGGCCTGTCACGATGAACCTTATGGTTGCCATTTCTGAGATCACAAAATGGGGCAAAAAGCATTACAATTAGGTTATTATTGGCCTACAATTTTTAAAGATGCAAAAAAATATGTCCAAGCCTGTGATAGTTGCCAAAAAATGGGCTGCCCGGGCCAAGCTGATGAAATGCCACTACAACCACAATTGGTAGTAAAATCGTTCGAAAGATGGGCACTGGACTTCGCTGGACCATTCAACCCACCATCAAATCAAAAAATCTACATAGTGGTCACCAAAGATTACATAACAAAGTGGGTAGAAATGGTGGCCTTATCAAGAGACATGGAAGCATCTGGAATTAACTTCCTTTTTGAGCTATTTGTGCGATATGGTTTACCACGAGAAGTGATAACTGATGGATGGGCACATTTTTTGGGTAATACGATTATAGCCACTGTGAAGAATCACCATATTATCCATAGAGTCATGTCTCCCTACCACTTGAAGGTGAACGGGCAGGTCGAAAGTACCAACAAATTTCTTGAGGCAATTCTTACCAAAACAGTATTAGCACATTATCGGGACTGGGCCACTAGACTACCCGAGGCCTTGTGGGCTTACTGCACAACACGGAAAAACACCACTGGATACTCTCTATATCATCTAGTATTTGGAAGAGAGCCTATTTTTCCTATTGAAATTGAGATAAAAACCTTAAGGACAGCGCAGAAGGTAGGGCTGGACTTGACGGACGCCCAGATTAAACAAGTCCAGAAAATAAATGAGCTAGATGAAATATGGCTACTGGCTCTATAACACACAAAAATCGTACAAGAAAAGCAAGTCAAGTGGCGTGAAAATCTCATAAAAAAGAAGACATTCCAAAAAGGAGATTGGGCACTTCTCTATGACTCCAGATTCCAAGATTTTCCAAGGAAGTTGCAGATAAGGTGGCTCGGTCCATACGAAATTCAAGAAGTACACAACAACAGTACCCTCACCTTGACCACCATAGACGGTTCCAGTTCTACATTTTGACCCAATAGTCAAAAAGTTCCCTCTATAAAAAACCCCTTACCAAGGAGTCTTTCTGCCAGTAGGTACGCAAAAATCCTACTATCCAAATTCTAAAAGAAGGGGGTGAAAAGCCCACAACTTCAAGTACATAAGACTTTGTTGTTTCTTTTGTAAATATTTTATATAATTTCCCTACAATTTTTTTTATTCATTTTGTACATTTTCACAATAATATCCTTTTCCTTAATCACCCCTTGTGTTTTTACTTTTGATGTTAAAATCTTTGAACGACTGCTATTCAATCCAATTGAAAAGATATTGTTCAATCGAATTGAACAAACATGTTATTGCGTTTTTAGTTTTGTTGTTCAAATATTTGAATGGATGATGTTCAATCCAATTGAACAGTTGTTGTTCAGTTGAATTGAACAGCAGTGTTTTTTCATTTTTACTTTTGCTGTTCAATCCAATTCGACAGTTGTTATTCAAGCGGATTGAAAAACCATGGTTTTTCGCATGTTTACTTTTGATGTTAAAATATTTGAATGACTATTATTCAATCCAATTGAATAGTTGTTGTTCAATTGGATTGAACATCCATGTACTTGGTGTGTTTATTTACTGTCGTTCAATCGGATTGAACAACTGATTTGTTTCTTCCCTCTTTAAGCATGATTCTTATTTCTTTCTTTTTGATGACCTCTCCTCATTCCACACCCCAGTTATAAAATAAATTTATGAGTGGAAATTGGCACCTGAAGAGGAGAAAAGAAACAATATTACTAATATGATAATCCTTTGAAACTTTAATGGAAATATCTACTCCGGGAGCTGACATGGTACGTCTATGCAATGAACGGCTAAGACATCTCCTATTCAAACATGTTATCACACAATACATAGTCTTATAACAATATATATTTCTACACTCTTGAGTATTATTTCCCTTTGAAATAAGGATTTAGAAATAAGGAGTATTAATTATATTGGAATTTTTTTTTACTTCTCACACCATCCCTATCTCTTAAGGAGTTAATGAGCCTCCCTTCATGTATACAGAATAAATATTATGCTAACATGGAAATTTTTAAAAGAGAATAGGGGGTATCATCACAAGCCAGCCTACCATGATCATAAGCGTTTAGTAGGTGACATGCCCATAATGGCCAACACACCAGGGTAATGACCTTCTCAACTACTTGAAAGACAAGAGGTCTCATCACGAGCCGGCCTGATCACTTTGTTACAATCCTGGTGAATGGCACTGTGACTATCAGGCTACCACAACAGCACAGTGGTCTCTTCATAAAAGAAAATGCCTAATTTTAAAAAACAAGTACTATGTCTATATGAAAAATTTTAAGAGAGAATAGGGGGTCTCATCACGAGCCAACCTACCATGATCATAAGATTTTACTAGGTGATGTTCCCACAATATCCAAGACACCAGGGTAATGAACTTCTAAATTGCTGGAAGGACAGGAGGTCTCATCACGAGTCATCCTGATCACTATGTTACAACTCTAGTGAGTGGCACCTTGAGTATCTCGCCACCACACCAACATGATGATATCTCCATAAAATTGGAAAAATAACTACTTTTACATAAAGGATTCTGGCTCATTCTTCAGGTTAGAATAATAACCTTGTCGAGGCTATGAATGCCTGCTAGAGGTAGTGGCTCTACTTGTGGTATGAAAGTATGTTCCAACGATAGTCAATTACTCTTACATACACCTTATCTCCTATTTTCTTCCATTACCAAGAGAAATTCACTACTCTAATTATTGATAATGCCATTTTAACACATAAGTAATTATAAATGAACTATGCTTTCATGTTTGAATTCTGGGATGACACAACCAATCACTATCAATTACAATCATGCTTCTGTGACACCATACCATTAAATATGGACATCCGATCATAATATTTGTTGTACTGCTTTCTTCCCTTCTTCGGTCACTTCCGCATGAGGTACACTTATGAAAAATTCCGATTCTCACATTTTCATTGCACGCATTCATAATTGTTACAATCACCCCTCTTTCCTTGAGCTCAAAGGCCTCAGAGACCATTCTCATTTATAGACTGTGATTACTGACCCTTGAAATTTCCCCCTGTATGCATTCATGATTGATCAAATATCTCTTGTACTTAAGGATGTGGATTCCCTTATTTTGAGAGAGGGGGTCTAAATATCCATAAATATTAAGCATGTGAATTCCCTGCACCAATTTTGTTGGATACACTAATAATACCAAATAATCATTGCAATTACGATATGAATTTATCTACATTTACGACAGAAGGATACAATTTCTTTTTCTTGCATGAAGTGTTTATTATAACCAACAGGGTTGAAAGGAAACACAGAAAAAAGGAGAAATTAGCTGAAGAAAATGCATCAACCATGGGAGGAAACTCTCTCTGGAATGAACCTACAACCTTCCAAATCTCAGATGCATCTCGCACCATTCTCTCGCAAGCTGGCTGGCTACCATACTTACACAGATTACAAGGGTTTGACAAAGAGATAGCAATTGAATTCCTGCATAACTTACAAGAGGAACATACAAGGCTTACTGGAAGGATTATACCGGTCACAAAAGATATCATTGCTGAAGTCTCCGGAATACTAGCAGAAGGAGAAAGAAGGACTGAAAAGCACCTTATTCTATGAGAGGAAATCATAGCGTACCAGGTTCTAGAAGAACCATTGGAACGAAAAGGAAAAGGGATTAACCCTACCTCTCTACAACAACCATGGCAGTAATTGGCAGCAATCATCCTGAGATTTATCACATGCGATGGATGCCAAGACGAGGTAAAACCCCATCATCTCAAATTGTTAGCTATTATTAAAAAAAAAAAAATAGTTAATGTGCCTTCTTTATTAAATTATATATTACATGACACTATTGTTTTGACTGAGAAAGGCTAAAAACCCCCAAGCGGTTGTCAGCCACCATGGTTTAATAAAGTTAATCATCATGCATGAGTTAGGCCAACAGCAGACATCCTGGAACAACTTTGTTAACCCTGTCATGCAAGAAGCTAAGGAAAACCCTGTCAGGACTGAAATTGAGCTCCCTAGAATGAACACATCTAGAGAAATCCGAGGGAAAAGGACCTGTGCTTCAACCTCAGAACCAAGCAAGCGAAGATAGTCCGAGAGACTACAATTAAAACAAGAAGCCTCATAATTACTAGAGGGAGTAGGGACATCCTTCTCACCACCTTCAAGCCCTCAAAACATATGCTTAAAAGACTATGAGGAAGAGATGGCTTGAGTTGTGCAGAAAATCAGGGAATCCAGAGAAACTAGAAGCCATTTGAACAAGTTGAAGTGCAATAGGAACCGTTAAACCAATCTGCCACTGCTAGCAACTCTAGCCGCACCAAGATATTACCCCACCAAGATGAATCACATGATTATATGGCCTTGTATCCTCTTGAGAGTGATTGGGTGGATAGGGAGGAGCAGGCAGAGGGGGTGGCCGAATTTGAAAAATAGTCAGGAGACACCATCCCCTTAGAAGATAATGCGACATGGAAACGATCCCTCTAAGGCCTAAAGGGAATAATATTTCACCCAGCTAGGACATTAATGCAGAATTAAAATTCAGAGTACAAGTAGAAAATACTATCACTGCCAACTGTGAAATAGGCAACACCATTCCTATAAATGAGGTTGCTGCTTCTGCATCCCCTGCTAAAACCATTCAAGAAGAAAATTTAGTTGAAAAGAAGTTAAAGAAAATGAGCAGGACCTGCAAAAGGTTAAGGAAAATGGTAAAACATTTGAGGAAGCAGTTAAAGGAAGTAATCAAGGCTCGGAAGCCTAATAAATAATTGACCACTACAGAAACCAAAATAGAGTTTGTGACCAATTTAATAGACATTGCTGAGGTTGAGACACATACTGACTTAGCAGACACTACTAAGGTTGAGATACAAACTGAATTAGAAACCATTGCTGAGATTGAGGTACAGACAGACATAGTGGACACTATTGAAGCCTCTTTGTAGACTAGGCTATATTTTATAAAAGAAAAGGAAACCCAAATGGACAAAGCCCCTGCCTACGCTCCTCTCGTAGAAAAGGTTGCTAATGAAAAATTTCATAATGAGTTAATTTGAACACAACATGAGTTAGCACAATGTAGAAAGGAAGTAGTGCTGCACAAGAGTATCAGCCATTGTTAAATAAATTTATAGATCTTTTTGCAATAGAGGATGAGACATTTTCTCAACTCAGAGAAGGATAGGAAAACGTAAAGAAAGCACAGGATCAAGTGGAACAATCCAAGAAAAAAACCACTATGGTTTGCTCTCTATAATATGATGTGCTAACATGCAGGGCACCAGCCACAAACTATGCCCTATTTCTAGTAGAATGGTATTTATTACTAAAGATCAAGGCCATCAGCATAGGGAACCCCATGACTTTTAAAACCGTAGAGGAATTCGTCCATTACTAAAATGATCAAAATGAGCAGTTCCAGTACCTTTTGTGTGAGCTATACATGAAACAATTCTTCCTAGAATAGGACAGGGACAGTAATCCCACCCCCTTTATAGGAGATATCCAGTTCCAGGCTTTCCTCTCTTTTACTAATAACCAGATTCAGTGGGCTAAAGCCTACAACATTTTCCATGAGAGGTAACATGGCCTAGACCTATGGGTTAGAGGAGAGCCTACTGGACCCTTTCAGCTGCTCATCCAACATAACAATATCATGCGAAGAAAGGAAGTAAGGAATAAACAGGGGCCGATGCATAAGGACATTATACAACATGGGCGCAAGTATTTCGAAGAAATTCAGGAAGCAGCTCTGGTAGCAGGCAAACAAAGGTGGATGGCCTCCATGAATAATGTGAAAAATAGGGAGCCATTTGGCTACAGAAACTTCAAACTGACTACCTCCAGATTCATTTTATACATCAATCTCGTCTTCAACATGGGCCCTACATGAATAGGATGCAAGTATAGATTCCCTCTCATCTGGTACCCCCCTAAGGGTTATAATGATGACTACAAACTTCCATAGAGCCACACATGTTTCCTTTGCAAAAATCAGGTAGAAACACAGTTTCAGATCCTATAAAGAAGAAGTCCACCTTGCATATTCTCTAACATAGTTACACCTAAATCATTTGTTTGCATGATGACCTACAAATAGGTAAGTGGGGGAGTATGTTGGGCTAAGAATGAGATACGTTTTTACCCTACTTTTACCACGAATTGTTATGCACCTTTATGAATCTTTCCCCATCTTAGTAGTAAATGAAATGAAGATTAATGTAAAATCAAGACAAATGAACTAACGGTAAAAGGGATGTTTAACAACAGGAAATTGACTTATTGTATCTTTATTCATAGGAAAAAAAAGCAATTGAATCAATGATAACTAGAAGACAGCTGATAGGTAGAGACTAACAAAATCATAATGACTCCCATGGGCTGGCGGAAGACGGAAAGGCATATCAACATCCAAAGAACTCAAAAAATAGACACGAGCAGCATGTTATCATTTGGAAAAGACGGTCACCTCTGATTGAAATTTCCTTTAAAAGGTTGGATAAGAACGATATAAATAGAGATGAATAGGGATTTTCTTCTATGATAGATGTATCAAGACAGAACTGTCCAATTATATTCATGTGTTAACCTTCAACTTAATAAAAAAAAGTTGTGTTTTGAATAGTCATTCTCTGAGTTTTCCTTAGCAGTATAATTCTGTTGTTTTGGGCTCAGCCCTGGGAGTTTCTACACTAATCTCTATGCTATACATTCAATTAAAGAATTTACATTTCAATCATCAAACGTATTTCGTGAGATATCATCTAACTGGTTGAGTTACGATCATTGAACACTACAAATTTCTCTTTCATTAGAATATTTTATTGTTCATGCTTTTTGGCTTACATTCCATGTTATTGTAGTTGCTAGATGCTTCCATAATTTCCCAATGCTTTTATATTCATTTCATTAAGCTTTATCATTGCTGCTGTTCAATTCTATATATAGCTAAGAATTGGATCTTTCCATCATTATTGTAAAGCATCTATTTGTTAATTGATTCAGAAAGGTGTCAGATATTTTGTTTACAAAGAGAATTCCATTGAAAAATTAGATAAGCAATTTTTGTTCAATTTATTGAAGTTTCTATTAAATTTAGTAGGACTGTTGTTCAATTAATCAGTGTGTTGTTCAGTCGTAGGTTTCTCTTTTCTGTGCTTACTTATATAGAATAGTTAAACGGCATTTTACAATTCCATTCCCCTTTGAAGTTATTGAACTTCGAGAATTATATAGTCCTCTTCATGGTAATATAGAGTAAATGTTCTTGATATCACTTGCATATACTGTGCTCACACTCTTGAAATAAAATGACTTTCCCTGGGTTGAAAATTGAATGAGAAGCATCGAAATTTCCTGTAAAAGCCACCTTTGTGACCCAACAATTGTATGCATTTCTATTTTTGTTTTATGTTAGATAAATTGATGATTATGCGACATGATTTTGATGAGTATGTTATATATTAACTTATTTTTCTTGTATGATGGTTAGCTTGATGAGTAGTTTACATGTTGTTGATGAGCATGATATATGAACTTGCTCTTGTTATATGCTAGTAACTTGATGATTAGGGTTATTGCATTAATAACGTGATGGTATATCTATCATGATAATTAGGATTGTCCTATGTAGATGGTTAGGGTTATTACATTCAGGTATGATTCGACTTATTTGTGATATTGTGTTGTACTAATCTAGACTCAGTATGGAGATGTGATTGTTATGCATGAGTGAATTTTTCTTATGAGTCTATGTTGTGAGCATTCCATCTAGTTACTATTATGGATATCATGACCTTATGTAGGTTGAGCTAATGTGTTGCCAAGTTATGATATGACCACTATGGTAGATTACTTGTTTCTTTATGAGGTGGACCATATGATTTTTTGGAGCACTTGGGATGTGCCTCTCATGAGAATTTGCGAGGATTCTTTCAATGAATTACCAAGCTGGGAGGTGATTCATTTCATTTGGATGATAACATGGAGATGGGAGCCTTTCATTGTTAATGAATTTCCCCATGATTTTCATCACTTTTATATTTAGGAGGCCATTGATCAACAAGAAGGTTTCCATATATACTTTCCATTCTTTTATGATGAGAGCCATTTGTTTTATCCACCAAAGGCCAACTTACACACTTGGGAGGAACCATTGGGAGACATAATTGTTGCAGAAAATCTAAAGAAATGGTGGAGACTATTAGATGCGGAGGCCACAAGAGGAGGAGGGGAGATTTTGAAGTACCCTTGCAGTTGCTTGAGGACAAGAAACATTTGGAAGGGCAAGACTGTAATATTCCTAAATTTGCATGCCGCTAATAGGAATATTAAAATTTCTTTTAAAATATAGTTAGATGAATAAATGGGAAAGGAGGCCCATAAGTTGCTTAAGTAGGAATAAAATCCCTCATAATGTGAAAAGGGATCATGTTAATAACAATATCAAGCATGCTCATGTGTCAACTGGATATAAAATGTGTGGAAAAATTCAATTTTGACCAATTCAACAACATTATTATATGAGTAATGGATCATAAATAAAGACAACTTAGTGTGAATCAAGATCACTCTAGCTAGTCTAAATGAAGACACCTTGGGTGTGAAAGGAGATAATGCAGGAATATCAAGTCAAGGTTGACTAAATGAAACAACATTGTAAAAATATGAGTGGGACTAATTTAGATAGTGTAATTTTGGTGGAGGAGCCTTTTCATGGAAACAACTTCATAATTGGGTGGGACCCTTGGTGAGGAAGCTCATCAACTATATAATGGAGGGAATGGTAGCCATATAGGACATGCTTGAAGATTATATTTTTTATGTGGCATGTTTAGACTTATCTGCATCCTTTTTCTATTTAGCTAAGTTTTTTGCACTGTTTAGTGCAAGGGTTTTCTCATGTGGAAATTCCCCACTCTTGCTTGGAGATCTTGTTTAAGAAATTTGAGGAGAGTATTTGGTGGTAAATTTTCCACTATTTGGTTTTATTCCAAGTATTTAACTTCATTAAAAACATATTCCATTTCAGAAACAACATTATTTCTTAAGGTATTGTAGTAGAGGGGTTTAACCTCGTTTTTTGAGAGCTAGTTTCATAGGGGGAGGATCAGCCTTTTCCCGAAAAATATAGACAAATGAGATATAGCCATTTATTTGCATAATAAGCAATATTTATGTAGTGCTTCATCCATACAGTGTGATTCAGCCATAGATTTGCAGCAAATATTTCATGTATAGAATTTCTGTCAAGAAACCCTTGCCGGGTCATCTTGGATCTATGTAAAAGAGACTAGATCTATGTTTTTGTGCTTTATTGATTAATAAATCATCAGATCTGGTTTGTATCTCCATTTTATAAATATAACCCTCAATAAAATACGTTGTCCCTTTATGCAGTATTTCTGTGTTGCAATAATATTGGGGTTTTAGTGTTTTTGGGGCTATTTTGAGCAAGGGAGGCCTATTTAACCAGGCTACAATGATTTGATTCTCACTTCCTTTCAGATATGGTTGCTACAATGTCATATCTAATGGATCCATGGGCTATATTTTTCTGTTAATTCTCATGTTTCTATAAAATGCATTTTCTGTGCATGTATTCTTGATTTTCTCATTTGGGAATATTAAAATGGTATCAGAGCTCTAATATTAGCTCAGCCTGTGTTCTACAACCATGATGGAGTATTATCATAAGAAACAGAGGATCTATAAAAGGGATCAAAGCAAACCATTATTTTCTCGAAGGAAGAAGTTCTAAAAGCTTCTTCTACATACTTTGCATGGCATCAGAAAGGACATCAAAGAAATGAGGAGGGAAAAACATGGAGATCCGTAAAAAAGATCTACAAGATCTATACATGAGGAAATCTCTAATTCCTCATATTATGGGTGTGAGTATTCAGCCACACCATCAGATTTAAAACACTCTACCATCCATATGTTCATGAAAAATGAGATGGAGAAAGAGAGTGTGCCAAAGAAGGAGACTCTTAGAGATTATTTGCAGGATTATGAAGCTCAAAACAAAGGGTTCAAAGATCACTTGAACTTCCAAGGGTTTTGCAAGATCAAGGAGGAAATAATCACAAGGAGCAAGTAGCATGGTTTGGGTAGATTCTTTCTATATACCTTTGACGGATCACCTAAATGTTCAGTGAGGGTTTGGGTGAAGGAGCTAGACACCTATCTGGAACATCAAGTTTCAAAAAATGAAGCTATCAAAGTAGTAGCGCTGCATCTTGAGGGTAAGGCTTATGCTTGGTGGTTGTTTGAATCTTTTTCCTTAATTAATGCACATATATCTACTTATGTAAAGTTCATTAGAAGAGTAGTGGAAAGGTTTGATGAAAAATTTATGAATCATCTTCTAGGGAGCATATCAAACTAAAACAAAAAAAAAAAAAATGCGTGAGTTGGGAGGATCTATAAATCCAACTCCATTTCAGGAAACCATTGAAGGGGATGAACACTTGTATACCTTTCCAAGGGAAAATTCCCCATTGCATGATGAGTTTTCTTCTCAAAATAAAGATATGGAGATTCCTCTTTCAAGGGAAGACCAAGATCTAAGGTCTCTTATTGATGATGAGGCATTTTCAACTATTGATGAGGAAGAAGAGAAGGCTGGAGATAACAGTGCAGTCATATCAAGAGAACATCCAGTACCTCATGAAGAGGAAGATTATAATTTGATCCAAGGAGAGAAATTGTTGTACTATTGCGAGGAGTTCCAAAGAATCCCACATATGGAGATCATGGCAAAATCCATGTGCAGCATGTGCCATCATTGGCAATTGGTTAGATCTTGGAGAAAGAAGGAGATAAAGAGGAGGAAAAGAATCATATGATGAGGAGCACACACCCTTATTTATTTTAGAAGATTGATACACAAAGGAGGCAAGAGGATTTGTGTAGTGAAGGCAAGGACAAATCAGTCCACACACATATACATCCTACTCTATGCCTTGATGTCTCTTTGCATGGAGTAATTCCACCAGGGAGACCCCTTGATTCGAAGAAAAATAAAGTGTTCTCTCAAGTATGGGCAGAATTTACAAATTTGGCTAAGGAGGGAGCCTTGGGAGAAGCTAGCACAGCGCAAAGAATCTTTTATGGGTTCAAAGGAGAGGTAGGAAATTTTCTGAAATGGAAATTGCTATCTCCCACTTAGCTATTTGCGCTGGAAAAGGAGGATTAAAAAATATATGATCACATGAATATGATGTGAAAGGGCCACTTCATATCTTTGGGGCAGCCGATTATATTCTTGCTCACAAAGAATATTTATGAACATGACAAGAGGATATCAACACTCTTGAATGCATGGGCCAAATTAAGGAAGTTTTGGAAGGCAAAAACTTTCCAAGAAGAAGTTGACTTCCACCTGCTTCAATATTGTATTGAGCAAGATCAGATGCAAGAAAGGTAGCAAAAGGAAGTTGATAGTACTCCAACATGTGACTTTGGCATCAAGCATGTCAAAGAGGAGAGCCATGTTATGGCAAGGGCTAAATTTCAGATTTCTACAACGTTGTCATTGTTGGGAAGCCTAGATCGTTATTGGGAGTCCTAAATCTTGATGGAATATTCCCAGAACCTCTTCACATGTAAGGTTCTTGATGGGAAAGTGATGTACAGGAAGTATAAGGTGCTTGATGGGGTCATTTACTCTCATGATCAGATTTATTTGACTAGAGAATCCAAGGTCAAGGAAAAACTACTTAACGCATCCTATGAGATCTTTCTTTTTAAACCCACTAAATTTATTGAAGCATACCATACCATCCTTGAGGGATTCATGTGGGAAAAATTCAAAGGGGAGATGCACTCTTATATGAGGAAGTGCATGGATCATTTTTTGGTTGAGGAGCAACATAGCACTTGGGAAGAGTTATCATCACTACCTCCTTATTCATTGGGTGTGAGAGGGAGCTCATCCATGAGCTACCTCAATGATTCGAATCAAGTGTATGGTAAGACTTGTATTTCTGAACATCATGATGCATCTACTATATTATTGTATTTTATTAATACTCATGTATAGGGCTTTGCTCCAAGAGGGCACACTTTTTCTTCTGGGATTCATTGGCTACTTGGAGCCATGAGCAAAAAAATATTAACCATTCCCTTAAATATTTTTGGGAGATGTTGTATTCTTCATGTTGTGCTTCATTAGAAACAACTCCCATACACCTTCTCCAAGCATACAAGAAGATTGGGACAGAAAACAAGAGCAGGGAAGAACACTTGCTATATCATATTCTATGGAATTTGGGAGTAAAAATGCGCTGGTTGCACATGAGGGACCATTGTCCTTGTCCTTTAATTCATATGGAAAATAGCATGAATTTAATTATGATTCCATATTCTCAAGTTGTTCTTGTCTTTTTTGGGAACATGATTGGAGGAGAGACACATTGGTTGGATGTGTCCTTGGGGGAAGAAATTTCCCACACTTTTTGCACTACATGTTCCAAGGGGAGCATGGAAGATGATATTGACACTATGGTAGATTACTTATTTCTTTATGAGGTGGACCATATGATTGTTTGGAGCACTTGGGATGTGCCTCTCATGAGCATTTTGGAGGAGCTTTGCTATGAATTACCAAGCTAGGAGGTAATTCATTTCATTTGGATGATAGCACGGAGATGGGAGCCTTTCATTGTTAATGAAGCTACCCATGATTTTCATCACTTCTATCTTGAGGAGGCCATTGATCAGCAAGACGGTTTCCATATAGACCTTCCATTCTTTCATGATGAGAGCCATTTGTTTTATAGACCAAATTCCAACTTACACACTTGGGAGGAACCATTGGGAGACACAATTATTGTAAAAAATCTAAAGCAATAGTAGAGACTATTGGATGCAGAGGCCCCAAGAGGAGGAGGAGATATTTTGTAGTACCATTGCATTTTCTTGAGGACAAGCAACATTTTGGAGGGGAAGACTGTAATATTCCTAAATTGGCATGTAGCTAATGGGAATATTAAGTTTTCTTTTAAACTCTAGTTAGATGAATAAATAGGCAAGGAGGCTCATAAGTTTCTTAAGTAGGCATAAAATCCCTCATAATGTGATAAGGGATCATGTTAATAACAAGATCAAGCATCCTAATGTGCCAAAAGGATCTAAAATGTGTGCACAAAGTAAAGTTTGACCAAGTCAACAACATTATTATATGAGGAATGGATCATAAATAAAGACAACTCAGTGTGAATGAAGATGAATCTAGCTAGTCTAAATGAAGACACCTTGGGTGTGAAAGGAGACAATGCAAGAAGATCAAGTCAAGGTTGAATAAATCGAATAGCATAGTAAAAACATGAGTGGGACTAATGGAGATAGCATAATTTTGGTGGCAGAGCCTTTTCATGGAAGTAACCTCATAATTTGATGGGACCCATAGTGAGGATTCTCATCAACTATATAATGGAGGTAATGACAGCCATATGGGACATGATTGAATATTGTATTTTGTATGTGGTCTATTTAGACTTCTCTGCATGGTTTGGCTGTTTAGATAAGTTTTTTGCATTGTTTAGTGAAAGGGTTTTCTCATGCGGGAATTCCCCACTCTTGCTTGGGGCTCTTGTTTAAGAAATCTGAGGAGAGAATTTGGTGCTACATTTTCCACTATTTGGTGTTATGCCAAGTAGTTACCTTCAACAACAGCACAGTCCCTTTCATAAACTACGTTATTTCTTAAGGTATTGCAGTGGAGGGGTTTAATCCCTTGTTTTGAGAGTTAGTTTCCGAGGGGGAGGATCAGCCTTTTCCCAGAAAAGCTAGACAAAGGAGATATAGCCATTTATTTGCATGATAAGCAATATTTATGTAGTGCCTCAGCCATACATTGTGATTCAACTATAGATATGCAGCAAATATTTCATGCATAACATTTATGTCAAGAAACCCTTGCGGGATAATCTTGGATCTATGTAAAAGAGACTAGATCTCTGTTTTTGTGCTCTATTGATTACTAAATCATTGTCTCTCATTTGTATCTCCATTTTATGAATACAACCCTCAATAAACTGCGTTGTCTCTTTATGCAGTATTTTTGTGTTGTAGTAGTCTTGGGGTTTTAGTGTTTTTGGGGCTATTTTGAGCATGGGAGGCCTATTTAACTGGGCTATAATAATTTGTTTATGATTTCCTTTCATATATAGTTGCTATAATGTTATATATAATGGATCCATGGGATTTATTTTTATTTTAATGCATGTATTTATGAAAAAATGCATTTTCTATGCATGTATTGTTGATTTCCCCATTTGGGAATATTACATATGATGCAGGGGATTGTAGGGAAAAAGATACTACCATGAAATATTTTAGAAGGCTCGAGTTGATATTTCCCTTGGAAGAATTTGGAACCATGGTGATTGAGGCATGGTGTTTACTTCTAGTCTTGTGCTTTTTTTCTTGTTGATTTGTTTGTGCTTGATTTAATGTCTTGATTGTGTCTAGTGCATGATCATCCAATTTTGTTACGGTGGTGTATTGATTATGATTTTTCATGGTGTTATTCTTTCTTTTTCTTATTCTTTCCTATTATGTTTTGAGAGTCTTAGGGATTGGTTAGGGAATGAGGAGTTTTAATGAATTTCGGGGAGAGATGTGTGGTACCCAACAAGTAATGGAAGACACAGATGAAGCTCGATGTGTGGCTAAGCACAACGGAAGGAAATAATATGAAAATCGATTGGATTGGTTCATTCCATTGAGGTAAATTGATGGTGGTAGAACTTCCATTAGAAAGGTAACAAAAAATGTAAGGTGAATGGATCTTAGGTGTTGGATTCATTGTCTATGTTGGGAAATGTTGTTCTCAACATTGTGCATGTTGTGCACGAATAAAGGAAGATATCTTAAACTAAACCTTATGATATCCAACAATTTCATTGTGATCATGATTATTTTGATGTTTATATATGTATACATGCATGCATGTATGCATTTCATGTGTGACAGTGTCATCATGGATCAAGATTGTTCAGTGCTAATGTTTATATGTATATGTGTGTATGTATGTCGTTGTCTCATAGGATGATGATTTTGTATGCTAATGATTATATATATATATATATATATATATATATGTCACTGTATGACAGGGTTTTCAAGGATCGTTCTTATGGAGGAATGATTGTTTATGCAAGTGAATGACATGAAGAGGTTCTTGGTCTTATGAGGAATCAACTCGGAAGAGTAACCCTAAAATATCTACAAGGTTAATATCATGTGGGTATGATTTCTTATTAGGTTATTATAGTAGTATATTTTAGTCTTATGGAAAGGATATTTTAAAGGGTACATCAACGATGTGAAAATAGTGTGATTTGTAGCATGCTGCAATAAGCATGGGTGGGAGTGAGATACTAGAAGCAACGTTTCTGGTGGGATCAATGTGTGGTCTATGGATGTGCAAGACTACTATTATGTATATGTTTTTCATTTTCTATATTCATTTACTATACCTATGGTGATGTGTAATGCTGCACATGTAGTATTGTGTACATATTTTATTGTGTGCATGTTGGATATGCGATGTTATGTGCATATGGTGTTCTCCACATCTTGGATATGCAGTGATGTGTACGTATAGTGCTATTTGCATCTCATATATGCATTTCTATGTACATATGGTGTTGTGTGCACGTTTTACATATTATGCTATGTAGATATGGTATGGTGTGCATGATTGTATGTGCGAGGTTGTGTACATGTTGTACAAGTGGTGTTGTGTGAATTTTGTGTCATGTACATGTCGTGCATCTGGCACTGTGTACATATGTTTTCGGTCACATGTCGTGCATCTGGTGTTGTGTACACATTATATAGGTTGTACTATGTACATTTGGAATTATGCACACATTGTGCAAGTGGTGTTGTGTACACATGATGTTTTGAACACATTGTTCATGTAGTGTTGTGTACAAGTGCTACTATCTAGATGTTGTGCATATGGTACTGGAAAACATGTGGCATTGTGTGCATGTCATACATGTTGTGCTGAGGGAATATGGCACTATGTATGTGCATGGAGTAGTGGTGGTATCATGACATATATATTCATTGTGTTGAACTATGTATATGTATATTTATTAGGTTGTATTGTACACCAAGTGTAGGTCTATGTGTGATGTTGTGTGCCAGATGTAGGTGTATGTATTGTTTATGTTGTACATCATATGTAGGTGTGTATATATTGTGTTCTATTCTACACCAGTTGTAGCTGTATGTGTAGTATGTTGATGTATGTGTCTGTATTTTGTGTGGATGTATGTGTCGTTGTAAGGTCCCTATATTACTAGTATAGTCTCTTATTGTTGTTATTGTAACCCCCTTATTGTTATTGTTGTATCCTGTAACCGCAATATTGTTATTATTGTGCCCTTACATTATTATTGTCAGCTTGGCTGGAAGTATATTGTGACCCCATGGACTCCTATATATAGAAGGAGGTTTTGGTAATTTATATCATCTAATAATTGTTTATTATGTAATGTATTGGAGGTTTCCCCCTAAAAGTGGCTATTTATAAGGCATTGATCTCTCTTTCCTTCTATTTTTGGAGCTGGTTTCAAAACATTTGGTATCAGAGCTTTGGATTCTAGGGTTTTTCTCCTTCGAACAGGTCATCGTGGAATTTTCACTATAATTTTTTTTCTACAAAGGTTCAGAAGCTAAAATTTCTACAGCGAGAATCTAGAATCATGAGGAATGTTGTGTAAACATTTTAGATCTCGGTTCTAAATTTTTTTGGAGATATGGTCTGTGGAAGTTAGGCATTTATCAGGATCTCAAATTTCACCAAAAACAGGACATCTCGCAATTTGCACTATAACATTTTTTCTCCGAAGGTTCAAAAGCTTAAAAATTTACAAAGCGAAGAAAAAATACTCAGAAACTTCCTGTAATAATTTCAGATCTTGGTTAGTAATTTTTTCAGAGATAGGATCTGTGGAAGTGATGTTTTTTCAGGATCCTGAATTTCATCTTAAAGAGGTGACCATGGGAAAATCGTCATAACTCTCTCTCTGAGCATCAGATTGGAATTCTGTAAAAATTGGCCACAATTACATGGAGTGTAGTTTCCTTTGTATGAATTTTAGTGCTGAAGGTGGAAACGATGACATGTGGCATGTTGTACAAGTTCGCCATGTCGAACTAGTCCATAATCAGGTCATTGTGGGAGAGTGGGAATAACTTTTTCTTGAAGATTCCAAATCAGGTCATACCTATGGCATTAAAAATAAGATTCAGAGTGCTACTACAGGGCCTAATTTCATATATTTATGATTTGGAAATACAAATATAATTTAGTTTCAATATCGAGCTCCTTAAAAGCAAGAAAAAGGTGTGTATTTTTTTTTGTATTGCATAAGTCTTGTGTGAAAAAATAGTTTGAAGTGATTTCAAGGGCATATTGAAGCATAGATATGAGTATTGGGTTATAAAATGCCACATAAAAAGAATTCAACACAAATTAGGCCTTTAGAAGGCTCTACTATGACTCATGAATAGGAAGAAGTGCAACATGACATATCAAAATTACAAGAGTAAGTGCCCCAAATTTTGTTCTCGCAAAGAGCAAAAAAAAGTGAAATGGAAGTTTTGAAGAAAGGCGTGGATGGTTTGAAAAATGGCATGGAAGCTAATATGGATGGCATGGAAGCTGAGATGGATTACATGGAAGCTAATATCGATGAAAAAATTAAATACAACATGGAAGACATGAATAATGATCTAAAAGAAGACATGGAAGGTTTGAAACACTGTTACTGATGAAATAGGTAACTGCATTGGTACCTAATTTTAGAGGTAGCAAGAAAAACACCCGATTTTGAAAAGTGGTGATGCAGAATCAAAAAAATAAAATTGGAGCATGTTTTTGGCACTTTAATTTTTTTTATTATTTTTATTTTTTTTATGTGATGTTTTTTCTGTCGATTTTGAATAGTTGTGGTGTATCATCACCAACATTTTTTTAGAGGATTCATTTTGACACTATATATTTTCTAATGTCTTCTTCTTCCATGAGATTTTTATTTTTAAGTGCATTTATGTACTTGTGTTTCAAAAATAAAAAGACATTCTTTTAAAAAATAAAAATTTGCAATGATATCTTCACTTTTTCACATAGATAAAAAATGGAAAAAGGGTCATTATTTTAAAGTTTATATTTTCTACATGTTTATGTATTTTTAATTAATTTTTCAATGCACATCAAATAATTGTCACTAAAAAAAGAATATTTTGAACCATATGACAAAAAAATACAAGTTTTCAATATAAATATAATGCAAAAAATACACTTTTAGAGACTTTTTGTTCAAAAAAACATGTTAAATAAACTAATTTTTTGGGAGAATCTTAACAAAAAAACTTAAGAAAATAACATTTTTATTGAATTTTATGTCAAAACATAATAGTAATCACATGTTTTTTGCAGAAAAAAATAACGATTCTTCTCATAAAATATCAAAGTCTAAACATTACAAGTAAAATTGATTAATAGATCTCAAAAATAAGCTTTGTTTGCAAGAATAACTTAAAGATCATCAACAATATCAACTAAAACATCTTCAACATCATCTAGAACGTCATTGATGACATCTTCTGCAAAATTTCCTTCTTCATTTTGGTCATTGTCATCTTCTAATGGATCTTTCATATATGCAAATCTTCCGAAGTGTCCCTTTCCAATCATTCCATATAATATTAGTTGAGTTTCCTTTTCTTTTTTCGCCACACGTGATTCATTAAAATTCCCTTTCCTCAAACCAAATTATTTCTTCGCATCTAGAAGGAATTCAAAAGTATTAATTCTTTGTTGAATAAATTTGCAATGCACTCGGTCTTTCTCAATGGAAATTAAATTTCTTCCTTTTAGTAGGCAACATGCTAGTGTTCTACCTAATCATCAAGCACAAAAGAAATAAGTAAGAAAATTAGTATCAAGACACAAAAAGTAAAAAATAAAATATTTAAATTTAAATTTGTATAATAAAACTTACCTAAACTTGAGAATAAATCCAGAACCCAATCTCCTTCATTTGAACATAGATCTATAAGATAGTTAATCAATGCTTGTGGTTTTTGATAAATTTTAACTATATCTCCTTTTGCATCTTTATCCTCATATATTAGTTTTCTTACAACTGCATCATGAACCAATACTTGACTATGACTCTTCCCATCTACTCGATTCATAAGAATATGCTTATAGCTATCCTCTTTTGTCCAACATTCAACATGGATGAACTCACAATCATTTATAATAGGTTTATATTTGGAAGAAACAATATTTGACTTATGCCCATAACATAACATAGTAAAAGTTCAATTAAATTTTACATGAATAAAAAAAAATAGCAGTAATCAAACATACAATTTCAAAGTCTTACCATGTAAGTTGCATCCTTGAGTTTTCTTTAACCTTGAGGCTTCTTAATAACACTGGAAACTATGTGTCTGAATGAAATGTCACAAATCGCCAAAGTGGTGATGTTGTCACTTCTTGAAAACCCGTAACAACTTTACTAAAAGATTGATAAGTATATGGTTCACTATCATATTCAATGTTTGGGAAATTTAAACCATGAGGAATATCTGCAGTAACTAGGGCATATTCCCTTTTAGGTATTAGTGATGCAATGTCTTCACAATCACCTTGTATTATTTGATATTGGATATTGTCGAGCCCATTCCAAATGTAATGATTAAGAGTAGGATCAAGTTCAACATTCATAAGACGCTTCTTTCTCATCTTTTCAAACTTAATTTTTTCAATAAATCTTTTGAAAGTATCTGGTACTCCATTTCCATCCTTCTTCAACATCTTTAATGACATAAAAATGTATATATGTGTATAAGTAATAAAATAAAAATAGTTTAAATATGAATAAAATGAATGTATAAATCAACATACCTTATTGAATGCAATATACAAATCTTTAAGTGTTTTTGTAGAATTGGCTTCTTGGTAGTGGCGCACAACATCATCCCAACTGTCTTCATTCAACATTTTAACCACGTGTTCTTGTATTTTCATAAAAATATTATGACTGAATAAATCAAGTTAAAATCGTTAATATAGTGACATGTATAACAAATTCTACCAACATCATTATGTTTTATTTAAAAGAAAATTACAATGAAAGGAAAATAAGAAATGATTCAAGAAACTTACTTTTGAAATTCTGCACACATTTCTTCCATTGATAATTCACCCGACTTCAGATGGGCTAGTACTGATTTGACTAGTTTCTCATCCTTCACACCTTGCATTATTCTCCAAGTTCTGATAGTCATGTCCTCTGAAAGCTACTTCATTTCAGGACCTGACTTACCGTTGGTACATATTATGGGTTTACTCTTTTTAACCTTATAATTTTTAATGGAAATATTCTCCCACCGCTCAAAAATATCATTAATCAAATCCCATATCTCCCTAGTTCTAAATGCCAACTGAAAAATGTTATCCATGCTTCTGAATATATTTGAATTCAATTTTTGATCTTTTTCTTTGATTTTTTAATCAATTTTATAACATGTTTCCATTAAACATTCCTTCTGAAATGTTAGACTAACTGGTGTCTTAGCCACACTACATTTTTTCTATGAATTCATTATGAATAAATTTGACCCTTTGGATGAAATTCATTTTCATTCTATACTCATTATCTGCATTATGATCCCATGCAAATAAATTTGATTATATTTCTGTTAAGCCAATGTAAATGATGCATTTCACTGTTTGAAAAAGATAGTTATTGGGATATTCCTCAATCAATTGTCTTTTAGCCTCTACCGAATGGTTCCCTCCAATTACATAATATTTATAATCAAAACATTTTTTCTTGTCAAATGCCTATTTGTTGGGAACCTAACATGAATTGACAAGAACCACATAATCCACCACATGCGCATATGGATTGAACCTGAACAATTTTTTCAGATTATGTACATGTAGGTGATGGGCCTTTATAATTTTATATTGAGATTGTCCTTCATATGGCCTATAAAATTGGCTGACATTAAGCTCAAATGTTTGGCCACCAAGAATTAATTTATTCTTCCTCAAATAATATTGAATAGAGTTTTTTTTTGTTTTAATAATGCCATCCTCTAACTCAGCACCTGGTGTTATGATTTCACTTCTTCCATTAGACCTTTTGGTTTATTCTTTACTGCTGCTCATGACCTTTATAGGTTCACCAATATCTGATTTCCTAGTCTTATTGGTTAACATATCAGTTCTTTTATAAACAAGCTCTTCATCATCAGGTAAAAGAAATACATCTTTGGCGATTTTTCTTTTTGGTGTCTAATTTGTTTTCTCCTTTTGTACAACATTTCTAATCTCCTCCTCACTAATTCTATCATAATTTTCAGTTTCATGTTCGATATATTCAAAAGAAACATGTTTAAGATTACTAGATTGACCGACCTTAGTGACTCTTGGTTCATCCCCTCTTTTTACTATTGCAATGTCACGAGCTATTGATCTTTCCTTCAATATCCTTTCCTCTGCTTTGTCTATGTGGAAAGTGTTGATCACATTCATAATATTTGACTCCAAATAATAAATACCTTCAAACATGTTTGAAAGCCTCAGAACAAAATCGTATGAAACAAAATAAAACATGTCAATGATCAATAATTTATAAAAAATTGAATCTTCCTTACAATAATGCATAGCGGAAATAAAAATAAGCATACTTACAATGTTATTTGCAATGTTGCTTGAGATTTCTTCAGAAAACTTTGTAGATATTTCATTTGTGTCATACTTGACCTTTGATAGACGATATGTAACCTTCTCACATTTATTAGCCTTCCTTGCAAGAACATAAATAGTGTTTGTATTTGGGACTACACATATGTCTCGTACTATGCTTATCACATCATGTGGTTCATTTAAGTCAATCATACCACGAACCAGATAGATATGTATATCAGTCTCTGTTTCACTCTCTTCAAGATACCATAAGAAATCAGTTTTATCTCTTTCCTCGACGTTCTTCCAATCAGAAATAAGCTTTAATGAACCTAGAGCCCCACTTGCTTGACTTTTATTAGTGTGTGCAACAATTTCCTTATTGCATCTAGCAGTGTCCATAGTGAGTCCAACTGCAACTTTAGATTTAGGAGTTGTATCCATAGTTCGTCGAGCTACAACTTTAGATTTGGGAGTCGTTGCCCTAGCTGCAGAAACATTCACAGAAATGTTTTTTGATGCCATTTTCTTGTTAAAAAGAAATATATATATTAGTTAATGAGAAAACAATTAATCAATTTTTTTCCTAACTTTGCCAATATAAATTTAAATTTACCGAAAAATAATGTCGATAAAATAAATTTTAAAAACAAAATTTATTTGTAAAACTAAAGAAATTGAAATTAAATGAGTAAAATTAACTATAGAAAATTTTCATTTAAAAACAAAATATTATAAATCATATTTAGATATATGTATATATATCTATATAATATGTTTTGAATACATTTTATAAAAAAAATAAAAATTTGTTTTAAATTGTATAAAACAATTTTTAAAAAATAAACATTATTTTCAAATTTAAGTTTTTTTTTAATATTTAAGAAAACAAAAAAATAATTACTATTTAACAAATGTTAAAATTAATTTTTTTTTTTTTTTAAACTAATTAATTTATTTGAAAAAAAAAATGTTAATTTTTTATTTTAATTTTAATGGTGTTTTTCTATTAAATTTACACTTAATAAATTATATTTTAAAACTTTAAATATATTGAATAAAATTAAAGCATATATGTTCAAATTAAAATTTTAATTAAAAACTTATAATCTTTTATTCTATTTTAAAATTTAACTTTAAAATTTTATTTTACAATATTGAAATTTATTAAAGTTTAATATTTTTAAGTATAAAATAAATTTTAAAATTTAAAATTATTATATTCTTTATACTTATAACTATAAAGAAAATTTTAAAATTTGAACTTTATATCATATTAAAAAAAAATTATATATTAAAAAAAAAATGAAAACTATAATATAAAACATTATAATTATTTTAAAAATTTTAAAAACTTATATTAAATATTTAAAACAAAACATTTATATTTAAAAAAAAATAAAAAACAAATTAATAATTTTATAAGTTGTATTTTATATTTAAATTAAAAAAATAAATAAAATAAATAAATTTTTTTATAAACTTTATTACATATTTAAATTTAAAAAAAAAAAATGTTTTTCGTGCACGCTAGGGGCTAGAGGCCAGCTAGGCGGTGTTGTGGAGGGCTGCCCAGCCGGTCTCCGGCCCCTGGCTAGGTAACCCTCCGCGGTGCTTCCCAACCAGCCTCCGGTGACAAAATAGTTTTTTTTTTTCAATAAAAAAACAAACTATATAAGCAATTAATTTTTTTTAATTTTTTTTCAAACTAAAATATTATAACACAAAAAAAAAGTTTAATATAAAAAAAAAAAACTATTTAAAAACAAATATATTATATAACAATACAATTAATATATATATATATATATATATATATATATATATATATATATATATATATATATATATAACAAAACACTAAAATAAAAACTAAAAAAATTGTTTTAAAATATAAATTAAGAACTAAAAATATAAATATAAATTTTAAGTTTTATTTTATAAAAATTAAAACAATTATAATTTAAAAAATAAAAAACAATAAAGAAAGAATAAAAAGCTTCTTTTAAAATATAAACTCAGAAATATATGAAAAATTTATTTTTAATTTTTATTTAAAAAAGAAAACAATTATAATAAAAACAACCATGGTTGTTTAATATAAAATATAATACTCTACCATTTAAAATTTTAAAAATCTTATATATATATATATATATATATATATATATATATATATATATATATATATATATATATATATATATATATATATATAGATGTATGTATGTGTATGTTTTACAATATAAACAAAAACAAATTTAAATTATAAATTACAATTAAAAATAAGATTTAAAATTAAAAAAAAATAAAAATAGAGTATAAAATCAAAAAATTGTTACATAAAAACAAAAAAACCAATTTAAATAATGAAACCACTAATATATTTATAACAAAAGAAACAAATAAAAAATATAATAGTATAACTATTTTTTTATTTCTATGGTTGTTTTATGGATTTTTCTGTCTAGATGAATCTATAAACCCTAAAAAAGGAAAAACATTCTAAATTTTTGTCCTAAAAACCCTAAAAAATGTAGTTTTTTTACATTTTCTTCACTAAAAAAAAAAAATTTATGGTTTTCGAACCTAAAAAATTTAAAAAAATAGCTTTTGAACACAAAAACTATAGAAAAACATATTTTTCCCAATGCCAACAGAACGCCTCCACAAAGTTGCCAATGCTAATGCAACACCTTGAGAAAATTTCTCTCACAAAAACCAGAAAACATGATGTGATGTGATGAATAGAAACAACGATTCTTATTATAGAGCGAATATTGTGTGATTGGTTTAGTGTTTAACGAATGTGGGATTAAAATTTAAAATTTAGAATATTTACATGTAGTTTATTGTAGTTCATATTATAGTTAAAATACTTGATATTTGCATGTAGTTATCATAGTTAATATTTTATTTAATAATTACATGTATTGAATGTTAAATAATTCAAATATAATCTCGGATTAAAATTTAAAATATAAAATACTTACATGTAGTTACGTATAGTTAATATTATATATAAAATAGTTAATATTTGCACGTAGTTATCATGGTTAATATTTTAGTTAATATTTAAATGTACTCAATGTTTAAAATCTGAGATTAAATTTTAAAATTTAAAATATTTACATGTGGTTAATTATAGTTAATATTATAGTTAAAATAGTTCATATTTGCATGTTTTTATTATTGTTAACATTTACATGCCGTCAATCTTAAATCATTTAAATAAGAAAATTATTTTCGTTTGGAAGACATGCATGAAAGGAATATTTTGTGGATATTTTGAATAGAAAGTATGGTGAAATTTTTCAAGACCAACAGTTTATTAAGAAATTTTGAAATATATTTTAGATGAATATAATGTAGGTTTAAAATTTAAAATTTAAAATATTTACATGTAGTAATTATAGTTAAAATAGTTAATATTTGCATGTAGGTATTATAGTAATATTATAGTTAATACTTACATGTAGTTAATGTTAAATCATTAAAATAAAAACATTATTTTAGTTTGGAAGGCATGCATGATAGAAATATTTTGTGGATATTTTTAATAGAAATATCAGTAAAATATTTCAACACAAACAGTTTATTAAAATAAAATTAAATACAATTTTTGACTAATATTTTATATGAAATATTTGAAATGAAAATTTTGGTGGGAAATTTTTTCGGGAAAGTTTTTGGGGGGGGAATTTGGAGGGAAATTTTCAGCCTTTAAGCTATATATTGTAAGTGGCAGAGGCATTTGTATCATTCAACCTATTCTTGTTGAAAGCCATGGTTTCTTATGATAGCAAAGTTTTTCTTTGTACAACATCATCATCTTCATCACACAGCAACTCTATTTAGAGTGATGAATATAATAGGAGTTCGCTCACCATGAATAGAGAGTCAAAAAATCAACTTGGTCTTAATCCTAAGGATGATGAGAACGAAATTGATGAGGCATAGCAAAAAGAAATTTCTGTAAATCGAGAGTCAGTTATTCCACTTACTCTTAATCCTAAGGATTATGAAAGCAATAGTGATGAAGGGCATGATGAATAATTTCCAGAGTCAAAATTTTCACTTCGTCCTAAACCTAAGGATTATGAGGGCACCATTGATGAAGGGGAAGATGAAGACTATCCACTTCAGCTTAATCCTAAGGATTATGCGAGAACCACAGATGAAGCACAGATGAAGAGGGGAATGAATAATTTAGAGAGTCAAAATATCCACTTCATGTTAATACTAAGGATTATGCTAGCAACACTAATGAAGAGGGGAATGAAGAATTTGCAATGTCAAAATATCCACTTTTTCCTAATCGTAAGGATTATGCCAGCACCACTGATGAAGAGGGGGATGTAAAAATTCCAGAGTAAAAATATCCACTTCGTCCTAATCGTAAGGATTATTCCAGCACCACTGATGAAGAGGGGAATGATAAAGTTCCAGAGTGAAAACATCCACTTCGTCCTGATCCTAAGGATTATGCCAGCATCACTGATGAAGAGGGAAATGAAAAATTTACAGCGTCAAAATATCCACTGTGGCCTAATCCTAAGGATTATGTGAGCACCACTAATGAAGAGTGGGTTGAAAAATTCCAGAGTCAAAATATCCACTTCGTCCTAATCCTAAGGATTATGTGAGCACCAGAAATGAAGAGGGGAATGAAGAATTTGCAGAGTCAAAATATGCACTTCATCTTGATCCTAATAACTATGCTAGCACCACTAATGAAGAGGGGAATGAAGAATTTGCAGCGTCAAAATATCCACTTATTCCTAATCCTAAGGATTATGCTAGCACCACTGATGAAGAGGGGGATGAATTTCCAAATACAAAATTTTCACTTCATCCTAATCGTAACGATTATAAGTTCACCACTAATGAAGGGGAGGATGAAGAAATTAAAACAAATATAGATCAAGGAATCCACTTATTGCTAATCCTAAGGATTATGAAAGCACTAGTGAGGAAGGGGAGGGGCAGGATGAAGAAATTTTAGTGAATACAGATTCAAAGCTTCCACTTATGCCTAATCCTAAGGATTATGAGAGCACCACTGAGGAAGGGGAGGATGAAGAGTTTCTTGCAAATGATAATTTTAGAGGCACAGATCTGAGTATTTCATTTTCTCTAAGTGATCATTTCAAAGACACTCATGGTGATGAAGAATTGAATCCTCCCAGGGAAGAATTTGAAATCTTGGATGAAGATGGTGAAGAATTTCATCTGAGTCGGGATTACAAAAGTGTCAATGATTCTTTTGAATTTTTTTCTTCAAGTGATGATGGTAAAGAAAATTTTCTAGGCAATGACGTTGATGAATTTATTAACTATGTTGAGAATGATGATAGTGGGGATAATATTCCTCCTAATGGTGATGAAACTGCTTTTACAAGAATGATGGAATGATGAAGCTGTTGCAGGAAAATATTGTAACTAGGAGTAGGAGTAGACCTTTTCATATCAATCCAAAACATTCCAGTTATACAACGGTGAGGACAAAATATCTCACAAAAAAAGTTTTGTCATTCATTTGATTTCAAGTGAATGTTGTCGAATGGATTGCTTGAAACATATGGATTTCAACTTTGTTTTGGAGAGAAGGAAAGGATATATGTCAATGAATAAAATCATGAAAATTTCATATTTAGTGGGTTGCATGCAGTCTACACTAGCAGGTTATGATTATCCTATTGGGAATGTATTTCTCTACAGAAAGGCTTTCAAAATGTTGCATTCAATTGGTAATTGTCGTTTGTCAAGAATCCAAGAAAAACTGGAAAAAAATCCCACATATTATTAAGAAGTACGTTATAAACGGGAGGTGGGGCCGTTTGCAAATACTGCTAAGACATGGATGAAAGACTTCTTTTCAAATCATGGAGAGTGTATGCCAAATAAATACACAATACATATTCCAGATACTTTCTTGAGACGAAAAATATTCATCTTATACAGAGATTATGCAGAAGTTGTTTAAGGAATTGGTAATTTTATTACATATTCTTATTTTACAAGGTTATCAAAAAACGAATTCAACAATGTTGGTATTCCTAAGAAGACAGGGATGGGGGTTTGCATCACATGTGCTTCTCTTAAAGCAAAAAGAGATAAATATCAAGGGGCAGAAAGAGGTATGCATCCAAAACTTTGTTTTTTAAAATTGGATAGTTATCAACTATTAAAATATATTTATTCATATGTTTCTTTTATTTTATTTACAGATTCAATTGTCAAATAACTTCAAGACCATCGCAATTAGCAAACAAGTGAATGGAAAAATTTGTATAAACATTGAAAGAAGTGTTATTGTCATCCAAATAAATATCTGGATTTGATAATTTATGGTATGGACCAAAAGAAAACACTTCTTCCACATTTTTTCCGCATGCCAAAAAAATTGCAAGAGGAAAATTTCATTCAGTTTCACTTGGTTGGTTGTATGGTATTTAATGAGAAGATGTTTCCAAGAGTTTTCTTCACAACTCCAAATATTCACAATGATGAATATATGACCATAACTATAATCCATGATGTGGTTACTCATTGGTATGGTATTCTTCCTGATGTATTGTATTTACAATTAGACAACACAAGTCGTGAAAACAAAAATCAAGTTCTTTTTGGGTATCTAAACATGCTCGGTAAATTGAGAATTCTTAAAAAGATAAAGGTTGGTTTCCTTCTTGTTGGGCATACTCATGATCATATTGATCAAATGTTCAGTCATTTCTAAGTAACATTGAGGAGCAAAGTTGTTGGGAGTGTGCCATCATTAATTGAATGTATTAATAAATTGTACATTCCAGAGCCCGTTTTTCATGTGTTGGAAGAAACTATTGATATGCGAAGGTTTATTTTTGGATTGCATGGTGAGGGGAAATGAATTGAACAACTTAATGATATTAGCTTCCAGCATCAATTTTGTATCAAAAAAATTGGTGGGATAACACTTATATGGGGCAAGAATTATTTAACTGTTGCAGAATGGGGGCCATCATCAGGTTTAGAATTTTTGAATTTCATTCTAGAGCATCCTATATTTTCATCAAAGATATTGTTATTACAATCACTTGCTGAACTCCATAATGCACGAAGGCATAAGAGAGACATAAAGTATTCTTAATGTCTGGAGGAAATTAAAAGATGTATTAGAGATACATATGAGTACTTCGATGTTGCTGATTCAGTTTGGTGGGAGTATTTCAGTAATCAAAGCGATATGATTTCAAGATGAAGAAATGTGGATATGGTTTTGAAAACTCCTTTTTTTTTGCCACAAAATATGCTAAATGAACATCAGGAAACACACATTATTAAAGAACAACAGCCTCAAGCTATTATTAATTCCCCACAGGTAGAGGAAAGATAAATCTATATTGGTTCTAGAAGATCACGTGCACAACGTGAAGCCATGGAAGACCTTTATATGGGTTCTGTGAAGGATGTTAAGGAGGGTTTCATGATAGAAATGTTAGCAGATGGAGATCCACTTGGCTATCCATTCTAGATTTCCAAGGTTATAAAGGCCCATTAATGAAAATGAAGATATTACAGTTGTTGATGTACATTGGTATGCCATAAGTACCCACCATTTCAATGGTGTGTACAAGCCAGAGATGGTTGTTGAAAAAAAATTGGCAGAAAGAGAAAAAGAAACAGCACAAATATAAATCGTTGCCGCACAAATGTCTTAAAATTGGAGGATGTTGACATACTTGTGTATGACTTCAATTTGACAATGAGAGGAACTCTTCGGTTGAAGACCATAAATATTTTGAAGAACTTGCTACCAGAACTATTACTATTGAGATGCGACTCTGCAGAATGTAGTCGTAGATCTACAAGACATTTGAACTCTCAAATGGTGGGCATGCATGTTGACTCAGATGGAGCACTAGTTGATGAAAGAGAATAATATGGATCATCTTCATCTACATCGAGTCATTCATTTGAGGATGTAGGTTTGGATGGTGTGCCAGAACCTATGGTTGATTTTGAATAACTTTCTAAGACACTTTTATGTAATTGACATTTGCAAGGTAACTTGAAATAAAAATTTTGACTTCCATCTTATTTTTCATGAAGTTATGAGGCATTTCTATGTTTTTTGGATTGTATGTTTTAATTATGAAGAATTCATCTCTTTAGAATATCGACAACGCAACAATGAATTACAAAAATAATTTATGTTATATTCAATGTACTAATGTTGATATTTTGATTAAAGGTAAAATAGAAAATAGAAATTAATGTTGAATTTTTAGATTATGCAGTGATATTACCATGATATTATGTATTGTTACCATTTGGTATAAGATACTTTTAAAATTTTTAATAATTATATGCGTCATTGAAAGGGGACACTTTGTTTTGATGCTTGAATTTTAGGTTTTGGTTGCAATTAGATTTAAATTTGTCTTATGCTAAGATTTGAAAAGATATAATTTTTTATCCTTTAAAATTAAAATTACTCTTGGAATAATAAATTTTTCATTTACTTGTTCATTTTTAAAAATTGTTTAAGTCATATAATTTCTCCATAATTTCATTGTTCAAGTATGTTGAAAACTTAAGATTGAAAAACTTGAGATTTACAACTTGCCATTAAGGTCTTTATGCGCTACAAAATTTTATCTCTAATGTCATGCTTGACAATAATTACAATTTTAGGGTTTCTTAGAGTCAAGATATTTTATGTTTAACAACATGGATGAAAATTTTTCGAAATGATAAGCCCTTCAGACATGTTTTTGTTTATCTTTAACATCTTCTATCAAAATTTTTAGAATTTTATGATTTTTCAAAGTCCTAATATGTTGTTTTTAATTCCATTGTTACAATGTGTTAAAAGTGTGGCACAATGTGTTTTTTGTTATTCCAGTATCAACTGGTTTTGTTTTCAGAGTGTTTTTTCAATCCTTTTTTCAAAAAAAAAAATCGTTTTTAGCATAATTTTATAAAATGTTGAAATTTGACCTTTACAAAAAACCAAATGCATTATGGAATACACACTTTTTTGTTTTTGGGGTGTTTTTTCAGGTTTTTGGAGTCTTTTTGGGCTAGAGTTCCCTTTTTGAGGTAATAGTTCACATTTCATCGGTAACAATGTTTTGATGACAAGGTTAATACAATAAATGATTCCTAATGATGGAAAGATAGTAGAGGAAACTCATGATGAGAACAAAATAAATTTTAATCATGATTTCATAAACTCTAATGTTGGATTGCAGAACCACCATATTCCAAAGATGGATATGAGTAATTTTGATGGCAAGGATCCTGTAACATGGATACTACAGAAGGAGAAATATTTTGATCTCATTAATGTGAAAAACATACAAAAGGTATGCATTGCAAATTTACATTTAGAACAAAATATAGTTGTATGGTATCAATGTATTTTCTCCCATAAAAAATTGTTAGTTGGTCAATTTTTATGGAGGAAATGATAGCACATTATGAGGATACAAACAGCAACACCTTCTTTAGCCAATTGATAAATCTCAAACAAAAGGGTTCAATGGTGGAGCACATTGAGGACTTCAAAAAATTGAATATAAGGGTATCTGATATTCCATAGGAACATAGGATTGATGTCCTCATAGGGACTTTAAAGGATAGCATCCAACATGAAGTTCATGTTTCGGAACCTGATTCATTGGAGAAGGAATTCAGGTTGGAAAGAAAAATTGAATGCAAAATTATGGTGACAACGAAGCCTACCACTCACATCTATAAATATGGAAGTGTTTCTACGCCTAGACTTACACAACCTACAAGATTGGTACCACAAAAATTGGAAGAAAAAGGAGAAAAAGAGATTTATTACAGTTGTGATAGCAAATACACTAAAGGTTATAAGTGTGTTGAGAGGAAATTATTTTTCATAGATTGTGAAGATGAGGAAGAGAGTTCTAAGGAGTTGATATCACTTTTCTTCTATTTTTGGAGTTGGTTTCACAACAAAAGGGAACCTAAATGTTGTTACAGATTCACTCTCAAGAAAGGATGAAGAGGTGGAAGAATTTATTTGTTCCATTTCTATTATCCATCCAGATTGGATAACCAAATCAAGGGATGAATTGAAGAAGGAAGAAGAAGTGTGGAAACTCATTTAATTGTTACAGCAAGATACTAGTACACCTGATACATTTAGTTTTAAAAATGATTCCTTATGGTACAAATATAGGTTATATATTTGCAAGAATTCCCAACTAAAGCAAAATATTCTTTTGGAATTGCACACGTCTCTTTTAGGAGGACATTCAGGATTTTCTAAAACTTACCACAGGGTGAAGAAAGAATTTTTTTTGGATGCCCTTAAATCTGATATTCAAAATTTCCTGGCAGAATGTTTGGTTTTCCAGCAAAA
Source organism: Pinus albicaulis (assembly GCA_034641835.2). NCBI lineage: Eukaryota > Viridiplantae > Streptophyta > Pinopsida > Pinales > Pinaceae > Pinus > Pinus albicaulis. The sequence goes on along the minus strand of CM076571.1, from coordinate 903,343,799 downwards.
TAAAGTTGAGACAATTAAGACCTCTGGGCCTTCTACAACCTTTATCCATTCCAAGTCAATGAGTTCGAAGGAAGGAGTGTCATCATGGTCGTAGTTCATAGAATTACCAAGTATTCACACTTTTGTGAATTATCTCATCCATTTAAAGTAAATACAATTGCTACTTCATTTATGGAAACAATTCAAAAGCTACATGGAAACCCGATGATTATTGTAAGTGACAGAGATCCCATTTTTACTGAAAATATTTGGACAGAATTATTTTCTTGTTTGGGTACTCAACTATCTCATAGGTCATCTTATCATCCTCAATCTGATGGTCAAACTGAGATAGGGAATAAATTTTTGGAAGTATATATTCGTTGTTTTGTATCTAATAAGCAAACACAATGGGTCAAGTGGTTACCTCTAGCTGAATGGTGGTATAACACTTCCTTCCATACTGCAGCAAAAATGACCCCATTTATTGCAATTTATGGATGTGATCCATCGTCTATCACATCTTCTTTAAGAGAAAATTCTAATTTTCAAGCAGTGGAAGATCACATCAAGCATCAAAAAGAAGTTCTCCAACTCTTAAAGGATAACCTAAATTTGGGACAAAATTGAATGAAACAACAGATGGATCAACATCGCAGTGAGAGAATTTTTTATGTATGAGTCTGGGTATTTTTACGGCTACAACCGTACAAAAAAATGTCCCTCAATAAAGCTAAGAATGATAATAAATTATCACCAAAGTACTATGGTCCTTACAAGGTGTTGCAAAAGACTGGTACTATTGCATACAAATTGAAGCTTCCTACTTCTTCGCGGGTGCATATAGTTTTCCATGTTTCATGCTTAAAGAAGGTTATAGGGGACAAAATTCCATTTCAAACAATATTTTCAGAAGCAGTCACAGAAACAAGAACTCGACAGTTATAGAATCGATCAATTTCAGAGTATCTCATCAAATGGAAGAACTTACTGACTGACGATTTTACATGGGGAGGATGATAATTTTCTACAGAAGCATCCAGAGCTACTCAAGTGTTGAGGACTACACTTTTTTTAAGGACAGGGGAATGTTAGGTCCCTATATTACTAGTATAGTCCCTTATTGGTGTTATTCTAACCCCCTTATTGTTATTGTTGTACCATTGTAACCCCAATATTGTTATTATTGTGCCCTTACATTATTATTTTTAGGTCGGCTACGATTATATTGTAACCCCATGGATTCCTATATATATAAGGAGGTTTTTTTCATTTGTATCATCCAAGAATTTTTCATTTATGTAATGTATTGGAGGTTGTCCCCTCGAAGAGGCTGTTTCGAAGGCATTTATCTCTCTTTTCTTATATTTTTTGATCTAGTTTCAAAACAGTCGTGTTGTACATCATGTGTATGTGTATGTAGTTAAAGAGAAGGAACTATTGTTTTCCGAGTGTGGAAAACGTATGGGTACAAATAACAAAGCAAGAAGTAAAGACTGATGAAGGACAAGTATCGATATTTTGTTTTAGTTCTATTCTCCATGTTATTTGCAATTCTGACTTATGATGGTTACATGTGATTTATGATTATGGTTTATGATGATTGCCTGTGATTCATGATTTTGAATTATGATGATTGTGTTTTGAGCTAACTCGATGTGATATATTTATACATGATGATTTGATCAAACAATTAGTTCGACTTGTTATGACAGGAAGTGAATAGAATTGTAATTTTTCATTCCTGATGAGCTACCAATGAGGTATGATTTGAAGTTATTTCAAATTATTTTTAATTTAATCAAAATTATGTGCTTGAGACAAGAAAGCATGCAATGCCCGGTTAGGTGGTTGAAACCAACTATAAGAACTAGCAGTGTCAGCAAAAGGAATTGGAGCGTCCAATAGTATGTTATTAAATCACTTTAGGAGCAGGGCCATTGTGGGACACTGGTACCCAATAGTCTCCATTGATTTCCATCATCGTGCTATGACTGGTATGATGGTTTTGAGGCAAGTATATGCCATGGTTTCTTAAAATTTTTATTTGAGGTAGCCTTGCCAAGGGATGGACTTCCCGTGATGGGGGTGCCAACGGAACTTGGAATGTGAGTTACTACATGGAAGCATATTACTAGATTTCCCAAGGGACTCCGAAACAGAGAAGGGAAGGTAGTGGATGGATTTTTTTGGTCATTATCATTTCCATATGGAAACATATGCACAAGGGGAGTGTTCCCTTGAACAATCAGTTGGTAACTACTCACTAAGAGGACAAGTGGCATAGGATTGTAGCATTGGACATCGAATGCATCTTTGAATTTAACAGTTGATTTTGGAATTCCTGGAAAGGAGGTGAATCTTGGTGCTACTTTGGAGGGTGGAGGTGTGAGCCTATGGATTCACTTGTTGTTGATACACGCATCGTATCCTTTTATTTTATGGTTGAGAAAAAGCTTATATGTGTATAGTATTGTAAATAATGTATTGAGATGCTTTATAAATCTCCATAGACACTATGGTTTTTTGATGGTTGAAGAAAATATTCTTAAGGATAAGTGGTTGTTATTGTAAATACCATAATGAGTTAAGTTATAAATCTCCAGTGAATGGTATGTTTGTCATGTTTCAACAGTGGTAGTTGTAAATAATGTAATGATCTATGTTAAAAAGCTCCATAGGAAATATGTTTTGTTTTCAACGATTTTTTAGTTTATAGGTGTCATTGAACACCGAGGATGGTGTTCCCCCAAGGTGGATGGTTTAGCAACAACCCTGGTGAAAATTCCATGTAAAATGTAATAAAGGAATAAGTAATAACCACGGGATATGGGACAAATATTATAAGCTAAATCCTGGGAAAAACATCCTAGAGTGTGTTCACTTCGGTTTATTATGGGTAAAGGAAATTGGAAAAAGGAATGGCAAAGGCATTGGAAAGCCATAAGGCATTAACTGGAATTTTATTTATGAAAATAATGGAAATTATGAGAAAATGGAGGTCAAAGGTCACAGGTTGCATGTGAGGAGGAAAATGAAGGAAAATAATGGAGAATTAATAAATAGAGGCCTCACTAACAAAAATGATTTTGAGGATCAGTGGGAAAGACTTGGTCAGTGCATTTTTGGAGCTCTCATTATTATTTCTCTCTCTCTCATACTCTTGGATACTTATATTTATCTTCGATCACTCTTGGAAAGTGTGGATACTTGGTGATTTGGATCAAGAAGCAAAGTAAGAGTAGGAAAGAGTAGCTATAAATCTAGATTTATAACTACAACAAGATTTTTCTGCAGCTACAGAGTTGCATGTATGTTTTCCTCACTAGTTTTGGCATGCATGAGTATGAGTGTGGATTTTCCTAGCTGTCCCATTTCTTGGATAACCATGGTGTGGTGGGATATTTTCATTTATTTTCTTCTAGTTGGTTCTCATGATTCCTTTAGCTTTTGGGTTGAGTTATTACTTTCTGGAAGCCTTGTTTGGACAAAAGCTATGGAAGCCGTAGTTGGGTTGATTTACAATTCCTAGAAGCCCTAGCTGGACAAAAATTCTAGAAGCCCTGTAAAAATTAGGGTTCAGTTACTAGTCCTGCGAGCCCTGGTTGCAACAAACATTCTGGAGCCCTTAAAAACCTTGGATAGAGATCAATATGTGATGGTTACTGATGTCCGGCCATGAGGTGGAATCACTAGTTTTGTTTGTGGTGGTATGGTCTCTGGAGCCCATGTTTGGTGTTGATTTATGTGCTTGATAAAGTCATGCATTCATGCTTGGTATATGGCACGGGGGTGATTTGGTTAAGTGACTCTTGGCTCGGTGAATCTATGGTTGGGTGGAACGTGGAAGTCCCATCTCAAGTTGGTTTTTACATTCAGTAATGAAGAGCTCATTCCTTGGTATTCATTATGAAAATGAATTAGTTTATGTATGGTTTTTTTTGTTTGTTATGTCCATTGTATTTATGTTGTTATTATGCTGCTTATAAGCATGTATTTGATCAGTGATGATGTATGACTCTAACCATGTTTTTACCTGGAAATGAATGAAAAATGTACCTATGGTCAAATAGATTGTATTGTAGCTTATGATGTAGGGGAGAAATGCTTCTTATCCATTCTCATATTTGTAAGAGATCCCCATGTTTAAATCTTCTATTTATAGCTATAGATGCAATGTTTGTGACATTTTTGTCAAAATTCCTATCATTGATGGGGTGGGTTCCAATGAGTTCCTGATGATATGATTTATTCCATGTATTTTTTCTAATGTTATTTATCCTCTCCTGAAGATATAGGAAGTTCTGGGCCGTGACTTCAGCTTAGGGGTAGAAAAAATGGCATGAATCTCGGAGCTGATGCACAAAATTGATGTTTTGGGGCCCTGTTTGTGAGCTTTCCAAGGAATTTCCATGGCTATAGGTTGCTATCCACTCTGTTTCCCTTACATGCCCACGGCTAAGGCCTAAATGGGTAAAATCTAACTCCCCCTTCAAGTTTTAGGGGTATGGGAGGGTGGTAACTTACCTCCTGGAGGTGTTGTTGATGCACTATAAGTTCTTCATGTCAAGTTTCTAACAGTTCCACTTCCTCAAGGTCATATAGGCAATTGAATCTCATATTATTGGCCTCTCACCATATTTTTACCCTGGATGGTGTGTTACTTGGGTAAATGTGGGAAGAGGGTGTTACAAATATAATGATACAATCTAGATCATTGCTAGAATAATTAGAGTTCATGAAGGAAGTTTGTATATACTCTTCAGAAAAAAAACTAAAATATTAGTGCATAATGATATCAATCCATGTAAACAATGACATAGAATATATACTCACCTTAATTACAAAGCTTTTACAGCTTTAAATCAGATGGTTTAAGGTGTTCCAGAATTGCAGATGGAGCATGAAGGAGCATGTAAAGGTTGTGTGCCTGAGAAAAATTTCCAGTAGAGGAAAATATATTTTAAAAGATTAATATTGAGTTTCCATGTCATAATGTGTAAGCCAATAAAAATCTTTTAATATTCAAAATAGGTACATGTGTGACTATGCAATGGAAAATGTTTTAATAATACAATTTACCCTTCTTAATCGTGAATGGTGCCCAATGACGCAAAAATACATTAAATATTAAAAATAAAATTAATATCTTATTCTATAAAAGTTATAGTATTGATAATATTTTTAATGACGCATAACTAATTTAAATTTTAAATTCACTTTTTTCTTTAATTTAAATTTTATTAAATATTTTCTAAGAAAATAATTTATATATATATATATATATATATATATATATATATATATATATATATATATATATATATATGTTGTTTACTTTTATAAAAGTGCATTTATTTATTTTTAAAAGTGCATCACCACCGGTTTCCGGCCGCCGTGGCTCCTCCAGCCCTCCCGCGGCACAACCACATGGCTACGCATTGCCTTTGCTTGGATGCTCTTAAATGGGGTAGCTCCTCACTCGACACTTGCATTAACCCATTTTCTTCGAGCTTTTACACCTGTTCGGCTTGCTGCCCTTCCTAGAATTTCATGGCGCCCATCACTTTCATTCTGCAATATTCTCCTGCAGTTTGATGGTCTCTGTTCGATTTATAGGTCTTTTTTTGAGGCACTCTGGTTTCCATTCCCTGCCTCCTCTGCAGCTTGAGGCAACCTGTCAACTTTCCTCTAGCAAGTCAGCTTCTCTCCTCATCGTTCCTCAGCCCACTTGCAATGCCATGCCTCGACGTCACAGAATAGGATGTCGGAGAGGTTGTAGAAGAGGCTAGTCCTCTTGCCCTCCGATATCCCTCTATGATGAAAGCCAATCCTCCCTCCATGAGGACAATCCCTTTGAATTTTGGATAAATTTTAACTCCACTGACGATCTGGACCATCATCTTGTCTCATTCACTCTTTCATTGCGTCTTCTATAAGTCTAACCCAATTCCGTTGGTTTTGGCACTTGGAAATGTTTAATAAAGTTTATCATATTATTGTCCTACCCTCAACACTCCAGAAAATCGGAGGCCCTGCCTACCAAACTAGCCGCCCATTCCTCTAGTAATGAAGGGAGCGACAACTATGCAGAAGATGATAATGCTATGAGTGTAGGTGTGCATTCTTCCACAATCCTAGAGCCTATTGTGCAGTCGTTGAAGAAGGAAGAGGACTTCTTTGAAGACCACGACTGCTTCATATTTGAAGAGCTTGCTCCACATGACCAGTAGCATCTCTCTCCGTATCAGAATTAGTTTCGAGAGGTTTCCTACCTCAGCTAGGTTTCATTTTACTATTATTATGTTTTCTTACTCCTGCACAACACTATAATTTTTTGGACAATTATGGTAAATGTTGGTTTCCCCACTCGGGGCAGCAATCTATGGACTGGTTTCCCCAACTGGGGTAGTCACATTTTTGTGTTTTTGAACTCTACGCCTGCTGGAATTGGCTAGCATAGAAGCTCTGCTGGGATCGTTACGAATTGTATTTTTATGTTCCATATAATAGAATCTATCTTATTTAGAAAAATAACGTGCATTTATTTGGTTAATTTAAATTTAAATTAATTTCTTATTTTACATTCAAAATTTTAATGTAAATTTTATTAAATCTTGTTTTAATAAATAGATTTATATATAAAATATAAATATGGTATTTTATTTTTAAGGACGAGGATCGAATTGATATTTTAAATTTACTTTCTAAATTTAAATTTGGAGAATTTAAATGTTAATTTTAAACAAAATTTAAATTTAAAATAAATTTAAAATGAAATTTTTTAATTTTAATTTTATTAAATCTAGTGTTAATAAATTAATTTAAATGATATATATATATATATATATATATATATATATATATATATATATATATATATATATATATATATATATATATGTATGTATGTATGTATGTGGTCATTTTTATAAACATCACATTTATTTGGACAATTTCGATTAAAGTAAGATAGTTAAAATGATATATTAAAAATCTTTCTACATCGCATTGTTTTATTAATTTCATAATTTTTTCTTAGGTGGTTATTTTGGAGTTCAAATTTCCTCTAATGAAAAATTATTTTTCAATCTCTTACGGTATGTCCAAGGAAATCTTGAGTCGACTTCATTATGATGTATGTGGTGCAATGTCAGTGAAAAATATCGGAATCTATATGTACTATGTAAAATTTTATTGATGAATTCTATCAAAATAAATCAATCTACTGCATTAATAATTCTATCCTCCCTCCATGAGGACAATCCGTGTGAATTTATAATAAATTTTGACTCCACTGATGCTCTGGACCATCATCTTGTCTCATCCACTCTTTCGCTATGTCTTCCAGAAGTCTCGCCCAATTCTGCTGGTTCTGGATCTCAGAAACATTTAAGAAAGTTTACCATATTCTCGTCCTACCCTCAACACTCCAGAAAATCAGAGACCCTACCTACCAAACTAGCCACGCGTTCCTCTAGTAATGAAGGGAGCAAAAACTCTGTAGAAGACGATAAGGATATGAGTGTAGGTGTGCATTATGCCACAATACTAGAGCATATTGTGCAACCGTTTAAGAAGGAAGAGGACTCCTCTAAAGACTATGACTGCTTCATAGTTGAAGAGCCTCCTCCACACGACCAGTAGCATCTTTCTCTGCATCGGAATTTGTTTCGAGAGGTTTCCTACCTCAGCGAGGTTTCATTATACTGTTATTAGGTTTTTCTTGCTCCTGCACAGCACTATAATTTTTTGGAAAATTATGGTAAATGTTGGTTTCCCAACTCGGGGCAGCAATCTATGGACTGGTTTCCCCAACTGGGGCAGTCACATTTTTGTGTTTTTGAACTCTACACCTGCGGGAATTGGCTAGCATAGCAGCTCTGGTGGGATCGTTATGAATTGCATTTTTATGTTCCATATAATATAATCTATCTTATTTAGAAAGAAAAAAAACGCGCACTTATTTGGTTAATTTAAATTTAAATTAATTTTATATTTTAAATTCAAAAATTTAATGTAAATTTTATTAAATCTTGTTTTAATAAATTAATTTAAATATAAAATATAAATATGGTTTTTTATTTTTAAGGACAGGGATCGAATTATATTTTAAATTTACTTTCTAAATTTAAATGTTAATTTTAAACTAAATTTAAATTTAAAATAAATTTAAAATGAATTTTTTTTTATTTTAATTTTATTAAATCTAGTGTTAATAAATTAATTTAAATGATACACACACACACACACACACAGATATATATATATATATATATATATATATATATATATATATATATATGGTCATTTTTATAAACATCACATTTATTTGGACAATTTCGATTAAAGTAAAATAGTTAAAATGATATATTAAAAAAATTTCTACATCACATTGTTTTATTAATTTCATAATTTTTTCTTAGGTGGTTATTTTGGAGTTCAAATTTCCTCTAATGAGGAGTTATTTTCCAATCTCTTACGGTATGTCCAAGGAAATATTGAGTCGAATTCATTATCATGTGTGTGGTTCAATGTCAGTGAAAAATATCGGAATCTATATGTACTATGTAAAATTTTATTGATGAATTCTATCGAAATAAATGATCTAGGGCAGGAATATGAAGGATGTAGTCTTCAATAAAATTGAATAATTGAAGGCTAGAGTAGATAACATGATATGAAAGGAAATCAAGTTTTTAAGGTCAAATAATGGAGGAGAATAAACTTCGAAGGAACTATTTTCCCTCTATAAAGAAGTTGGTATTAACAGGAAGTTGATAGTCCCTTACAATCCACAAAAATTGAAGTTTCCGAAAGAAAAAAAAAAATTTCATTGCAAAATATATTAAGGAAATTATAAATGATCAAGACTTTCCTATGTTATTACGGGGATAATCATCCATCATACTAGTCTACATTCAAAATAGGAGTCGCCATCGAATCTTGGAGGATGAGACTCCTGAAGAAGTGTTCACTATAAAAAAACTAAAGGTTGGATTTTTGAGAATATTTAGATTCATAGTTTACATACATGTACCTGAAGATAAGAGGATGAAGCTAGAGTGATCATGAAGGAAAATAATATTTCTTGGATATATATAGTATTCAAATGCCTATAGAATTTATGTTCTAGGACAAGAATAGGTTCAAGTTAGCAGGGACATTACCTTTTATGAGAATTTTTCCTATCAGAAGTTAAAATAATTCCGCATGGACTTTGATGATCATGAAGAACAAGATGCTCCAAAGGTAGAGAGTTTGTTGACATTCAAGAAGATGATGATCCTAGTGATAATTAAGCACCTACACTAGGTGGGGCCCACATGCTATTTTTTGGTGTATGTCTATTTTTAGAATGTTGAGCAAAGTCTATTTATAGCGAGAGTTTATTTATAGATGGTCGAGAATTTTCTATTTATAGATGAGTTTCTATTTTTAGATGCATAGGTGAAGTCTATTTATAGATCGCATGTCTAAAAATAGAATGCATGTCTATTATTATTATTATCTCTTAATAATAATTATAAAATAAATAATAATCTATTCTCTTGAAGCACTTGATTTCAATTAACTGATGTGGCAAACCAGTTGATTGAAGGAATTATGATTTCTAAGGTTGGTTGGTGGGACATGCAAGTGGACTCGTTGTAACTTAGTCATACAATGTTGTAACAGAGTTGGATGTGTATTTATGTGAGTTGTAGAGTATTTTAACTCAGTTAAGTGAGTTAAAATTAGTTTTTCTACTTGTAACTAGTTGTAACTAATGATACACTAGTGAGATATAGGTGAATTAAATATCAAATTAATTCACATGGAGCGATCTGACATGCAACTTAATATTTATTTTTGTTAACTACATGCATGTTAGATCTAGTGGAGACCCAGTTGAGAGATAGGTGAAAGGAATGGTTTGAATATTAGTTGTGACATTAGTGGGTGCACACTTGCAACCAAACACACATTGAAGATGCCAATGAGGATTGCATATTCAAGGAAAGTAAAGATCGAATTCATTCAGCGATTGTGATTAGCATGGATTGCACAGTGGAGGAAGGTTGTTAGGAGGCAGTAAATTGGCACATGTATTTGCCAATTTTTGTATGACAGTGTGAGACAATTATATATTGTACTGGAAGGTATTGGATTAGAGTTTTGTATGAGATTGTTTCATGATCCATTATATATACATAATATATGATAGTTGTGTTTTTAGTTTTATGCTTTCCTAGTAAAAACATCTATGTTATCTGTGATTGATCTTTCTTCATGTCTTTGCAATTGGCAATTAAATTTCCACAAAGATTTAAGGAGAAGGATTATGTATTTCACAATGACATATAATTTTTAGATCAAGAGAATCCAGGCAATACATAATTTCATTAAAATTTATACATGGCATCCGAGCAAAGAAGATTGCAATATTGAAGCAGTAGCTGAGTTTGTTGGTGGAAACAATTCGAATTTGCTGCAAGAATTTCTTGGTGCAGCAGTTGAGTAAACATCGAAATGGATTTCAATGGTTTGCAGTTAGAGTATGCACTCGAGGGCAGCTCAAAATACATTGTATGGAAGGATAGGATGGAGGCGGTTCTTGAAGATAGTGGCTTGAAGGAATTCATCGACAAAGATGTTCTTAATCCCACTTCGATGGATGTTGTATTACTTGCTGCCTGGAAAAAGAAAGTAGCAAAGATGAGAAGGATTCTTTTGGAAGGTGTGCGATACCATATTGTTACACAGTAATTTGTCACCGTCCCTACCATTCCCCGTTCCGCACAATGGAGGACCCATTATGTGACCTGTGAACACTATCATGCCTTGAAAACATCATCAATGCATCCCTCTGAGTATGAGCTTCATTTCCCCTTGAGACATCCCCTTGCAAAACTCATGAAAAACAGCTCTTTTTGCATTGGCGCGGGTAGACAGTTCAGTGCTCGCGCCAATCAGGGAAATCCTGTAAAGAGGTCGCGCCACTTGGCGCTCTGTCATAGAGCAGCAATCGCGCCACCCATTTTAGGCACTGTTTTTTAAATATGGATGGCGGAAGTTGAGTTCAAACAAACTCACAAACCACTACCTATCTTGAGTTGGGAGGTTTGGCTGCGGGAGTTCTATGGAAGGGAATTGGTTTTGCCACCTCCCATGGAACCTTCCTTGTTGATAGGGCCAATCCCATGATAATAGGGATCCCAACTCCCTCCTTCCCCATCTATAAAAGCTTGCTCAGATCCATGGCAAGCTAGTCTTGAAGTGCTGAAGCTTTGCATCTCCCTGTTCCCAAGTGCCTTTGTGCTGTAAAGAATCCCTTCTTTCCCTTAAGGCCCATTCAAGCGAGGAGACCATTGTTACGAGACTCTGGAGAGGTTTCCCTTTCCTTGCCGAGCTTTGCGAGACGTGGACAACCGGAGACCCGTTCGAAGGAAGCTGCGACGTCAGAACTTGGTTGTAACTTCTATTCGTTTATCACTTTAATAGATGACTATGATTATGGTTCCACTCCTTTTTCCATCATGTTAATGCGAGTAATATCTTTTCTGACCGATGTTTAGTTACGTATGATGGTTCCTATGCATGTATCTGTTCGTTTCTTCTGTGTGCAGGTGTTCATCCACGGAGATCGTGGAAGGATTGTGATCTGCCAGGGCTGAAGGACGGGGACATCTCTTCTTCAGATCTAGCGTTGGAATCCAGGTAGGCTCTTATCCCAAGTCTTTCATTCGTAATTAGGAGCTTGCGTCATAGCATTGTTTGTTTGTTGCTAGACCCCTGCTGGGCTAGTAGGGATCGCCTCTGTCCGCAGAGGGGATTTACCTCCTCAACAAATTGGCGACTCCACTGGGGATCGTCCGGTTTTCCTTGTCTCGTTTATGTTGTTTCGCTTTGATCGTTTCTCCTTGCTTGATGAACCTTCTGGGTTGGATTCTTTCATTGTTTTAGCTGCTTGGTTTGCTTAGCTTGTATTGGTCTGCTTCTGGAAGTAGCTTGTTTTTAATTTTGTTGAGAAACTCGACTGGCGCGGTTTTTAACCCGACAGTCGCGACACTTGGCGCGTGTTGCCTTTGTCTAGCTCGTGCCACTTGGCTTCTGGCGCCAGTTTCACTCTCACAGTCGCGCCACCCCTGTGAGTTTTTTGAGTTTCTTCATTTTTTGGCTCTTTGGATCTAATCAATACTTTTCTTCTTGATTTTCTGACTGTCTGAGTCTGTTGGAGTCTTGTTTGGCTGGAATTCACCTCTGTCCTCGGGTTGTTTGCTTCTATCTACCGATTTCACGTTTTGAGCCCTAGGGCATCTAGTGGCTTAGTGTATCGAGCCCTCCTTGGGAATTTAGGTGTCTTGATTGTCCTGTCAACTTGTTGATTGATTCTCCACGCTCTCTTAACAGTCTTTGATTGTTTTGCTGCGTCATTTGAGTGATTGTTCATTCCTTCATTCGGAATTCGTTTTCCTTGCTTTGGACCTAGATCACACGGTCCATCGGAAGCTTTTGAGTCTTTCTTTGCTTTGAGAGACTTTGGGTCGATTTGGGGATCTGATTGATTGCATTGTTGAGTGAATTTTGTTTATTTCGCTCTTTTGAATATCATCTCTCAAATTGTTCCTTTTGTTTTCAGTGCACATTAGCCATTAGACATTGAAAATCAAAAAAAAAAAATCTCCTTTGTTTTGATTAATTAGTGCAAATTGTGATCTTTTCCATATCGCTAGTGATTAGTGTTTGAATGAAAAGTGTTCAATTGCATTAGTTGCATTAGAGACATTGTTGTTTGTATTCCGTTCATTTCGTTTGCATAAAATCTCTCAACTCTTATTTAACTAGTTTTCATCGAACGAAATGTTGCACTGTGGCATATAGCTTGCATTTAGGAGTCTTTCGAGACACTACATACGATAGGGCCTGGAAATTGAAACTTAGTTGAAGATCAACTGTAAAATTTATTCAATTAACCTAAGGCAACATTGGAACTTAACGAAACACATTTAGAAGGTCTAGGCTAGAGACGTGTTCCGGCGTCGTTAAACCTAGCAGCTGTCGTTCGCTTGTTGGCTTTAGACAGCGCTAGTACGGACTTGCGCTCCCCGTACCGTCGCGTATATAAAGGGAGACCCCTCTAGGTTTTCAATCCTTTATCCACAGGGAGCCGAGTCTGCCGCCCTATACCCGTGATACACCGAACACAGCATTCGGGGAGACTACCTGCACGTACGGAAAGTCCTTGGTCGATTTCTGTTTCATTTTTGAAACCACGGTGTATATTGCAGTTCACGGATATTTGGTACACCCTTTGTGCCTAGTTTTTCCTGAGCAGTCATTTGGTCTTTTCTGACTCCCTAAACTTGAAAAGACCGTCAAGCGCTTGTCCTTTCACGCTTGTGTCAACTCCGAAAGAGATAGAGTCATCTTTTTATCGTTTCTCGACTCTTAAAACATGAAACGGTAGAATTTCTTATTTTCCAATGTGGTAAAATCAATCTCCCACGATTACACACCCGTTTAGACATTGCTTGTTGACTGTTTGATCGTATGTCTTAACTCGTTTTCAGCCCATGTGTGTGTTTGCTCTCTTCTTCTAGTCTTTTGCCACGGTGGCGGAACCTTCGGTTTCGTCTACTGGTAGTCCTTACACGGACGATTCTTCAGAGGCTTCTCAGCCTTCTGTTGAACCACAGCAGCCTGTTGTTTCCAAGTTCCACGGCAGAGGGGGCCGGTCTCGCGAGCAGCAGCTGGAGAACCGGTTGGGTTCCAACCATGGCCCTTTCGGACCACGGTCAACGGGTTGAAGGATTAGGAGCTGATTTCCTTTCTCTTACATCGGGTTCACCGTTTGTTGCTGCTGTTTTCCTCCTAGTCCTCGCCGTCTTCTGCGTGATTTAACGGCAGGATCAACCATGAGTGATTCTGGTGAGGAAATTCCCGGGTCTGATGACTATCAGCGCATCCCTCGTAGATTGTTTGAGGGAGACGAGTCTGAGCTGGCTACCACATCGTCAGCTGGTCCTTCTTTGCCATAGGGATACAGATCTCTGGGTCAGATTATTTCAGCTGCTGCCTCTATGGGAATATCATCTCCTGCTTCGAGGCCAGCTGCCACTACACCCGGGGTGTCTCCTTCGACGCCCGTCACTTCTGTTCCCGTGTGGCCCACTGTTTGTGTAGCTGCCTCTTCTGCTGTTGTCTCAGCTACCAGGGCTGGGCCAACTCCTGAAGATGTTTATCTAGCTACTGCTATACCGGAGAATATCTCTCCGGAGGAGTATCGGTTATTTTTGCAACAGCCGAACGCCGGAGCTGGACAAATTCCCCAAGATCCTTATCGATCTTTCTTTTCGCACTATGCGCAGGACGGCACTCCCGTGTATGGTTTTCTGGGTCAGCTTGACGAGCATGGGGATATTTTGCATCTTCCTGCTCCTAAGGCTTATCTGTATGTTCAAGGTTTACCGTAAAACCAGGCTCGCAACCTGCAGGGACAACCTTTCCAAGGCCAACCTGCAGGCCAACCTGGCTATCTGTACGACCCACAGGGACAGCCCATCCAAGGCTACTCTGCGGGCCAGCAAGGGCCATTGTACAATCCGCAAGGACCATATTATAGCCCTGCTGGTCAACCTGCTCAGCCTCAGCCGGGGTATCAACAGGGACCGGCCTATGGTCCTGGGGGGAAAATCCAGCCTTCTTTACCGATGCAACCGCAGTATCCTATTGTCTCTAACGTTGCATATCAGCCAGGACCACTTTATGGTTCTGCTTCAGGTCAAACTGGTTTCCAGCAAGCACCTGGTCCTGTTCCACCACCAGGCCAACCGGGTCATCAGGTACAACCTGGTGTCCCGCCTCCAGGCCAACCGGCTTATTCGGTGCAATGCAGGGCTCGCCTAACCCGGGTCAAAGCTGAAACCCGGCGCGCTGTTGCCGAAGACCTTTGTTCATTCGAGGGCCGCCCCTCACTCGGGTCAACTTGCGTCACTTTGTTCATTCAGGCCAACCCTCTCATTCCGTTCACTCGCTTGAATGGGCCTTAAGGGAAAGAAGGGATTCTTTACAGCACAAAGGCACTTGGGAATAGGGAGATGCAAAGCTTCAGCACTTCAAGACTAGCTTGCCATGGATCTGAGCAAGCTTTTATAGATGGGGAAGGAGGGAGTTGGGATCCCTATTATTATGGGATTGGCCCTATCGACAAGGAAGGTTCCATAGAAGGTGGCAAAACTACTTCCCTTCCATAGAACTCCCGTAGCCAAACCTCCCAACTCAAGATAGGCAGTGGTTGTGAGTTTGTTTGAACTCAACTTCCGCCATCCATATATAAAAAACAGTCCCTAAAATGGGTGGCGCAATTGCTGCTCTATGACAGAGCGCCAAGTGGCGCGACCTCTTTACAGGATTTCCCTGATTGGCGCGAGCACTGAACTGTCTACCCGCGCCAATGCAAAAAGAGCTGTTTTTCATGAGTTTTGCAAGGAGATGTCTCAAGGGAAAATGAAGCTCATACTCAGAGGGATGAATTGATGATGTTTTCAAGGCATGATAGTGTTCACAGGTCACATAATGGGTCCTCCATTGTGCGGGACGGGGAATGGTAAGGACGGTGACAAATTACTATGTAACAGATGCCCCCTAAAGCATGAGGCCCGAGAGAGAGTGGGGTGAAATTCTTTACGAGAACATGTCCAACTGAAGGCCCGCCGTCCGAAATCCTGCGCAGAAAGATACAACTGATATCTCAAGTACATGATGTATATATATGGTATGGACGCAGCCATCCGAACAGAGTATGCTATAATCCGGATCCAGGGTATGGGCGTAGCCATCCAACTAAGATCAAACAAATAGACTCGGGTATGGTCGCAGCCATCCAATCATTGAGTCATGTACATAATGACAATAATCCACAATCGCAGCCTGGATTACAACAGACACAATCCAGGGTCTTGCGCTCCATCTCGACCCAAACAAGTACAAGTTCGAGCATGTGAGTATGTGAGCTGATGTCGAACATGCAAGAACATCGTTTGATTACCAGCCAATGATGAAAGCTGTTAACAGACGCGAGAGAAACCACCAATAATGACAATGGTCCTCAAGGTACTACAGGTACAATCTACGGCGTGTGAATAAATGAGTTGACGTCGAACACCCGCAGAATCATTCGATCGAAAGTCAATGATGTAAACTTCACGTCGAATGCGACGAACCTGCCATTGAGGCATGCAGGCTCCAAGGTACCATCAGGAGTCTCTAGACCAACTTCCTGGATAATGAGTTGAAGTCGACGGGAAGTGACCTTGATCGAAGGTGGGCCATAATGATTCCCACATCATCGACACGAGACAGAGGAACATAATGTTTTGTTGTGAATCGGGGCCATATGAGAAACAGAGGAAGGTTGATATTCGCAGAGGCCAACTTCTCTTGAACATATAAACGGCACGACAATGGACTTGGCAGTATTTGACATCAACAGATCAAAGGTCATGGCGACGAGGCAGTGAACGGATGAGAGGTCAAAAGAGATTACCCAAACCCATGGAAGCAAAGTGAAGCAACGAGATGAGATGTCCCCAACCCGACACGAATGCAGACAAGTGCCATGTTCAAGAGCGACATGCTGCCGACGACAACGACGATGGTTCCATCTTTCCCCCACCATTTCTGGCGAGTACCCCAATTATTTTTGATAACAAGCTTGAAGGGGATAGCATATGCTTGTGATATAAGTCCGCCCTTCGGGCGAATCCATCCTAGTGCATTTAACGAGTCTTAGGAAGGAGAAACTCGGAGAACGTCATTTCGACGAAATCCAATGTCATCAGGGTTTAACGAGTCTGACAAAGGAAGAACTCGGCGTCTTTTCATGTTTAGAGAGTTTGAAAAGACAGCGGAAAAGAAAACTCTACAGGTCCCTTTTCGTAAATAGTTTCCCAGACCCGAAAAGGTAGAAAACAATATCCGGGAAAACCTCCTAGTCGCGGTAGGCTAGGGTATTCCTTTTTCGTAATCGATCCAGCCCAGCCCGAAAAAGGGTTAAACTTATACTGGGTGAATGTCGATTCGTGTCCATTTTAACGAGATCGAAACGACAAGGGCCTCGGCGATCTTTTCATATTTAGAGAGTCAGAAAAGAGCTGAAAGATGACTCCGGAGTGACTTTTTCGTGTATTTACCGAGTCCGAAAAAGTATAAAATATAACTCGTTTCCACCTTTTAAGTCGCAAAAACCTGCTGCTGCACATACCAAGCAAGCGTAAAATCCATTTTCGACATAATACATGCAAATATTTGACAAAAATAACTTTTAAAGCTCATTTAACGTGAAATATGTCTAATTGGTAAAAAATGAAATTACTTTTTACTATTTACCTTGTGGAAAGCAACAGTGGTCCATTTGGAGCAGAATCTTCTGACGGTGATTGCGACCAATCCAGGCAACCATTCAGCGTCTCGTCTGTCACAGGTAAGAGGCGCTCCTTTTCTCTTCATTTCCATACATTTTTTAATGATTTCCCTTTATAAATCAGTTCTGTAAGGGCACTTTTAAAATTTTAGGGCCGGGCCCAGTGGCGCGGGTATCGGGCACGGACCCGCGCCACTGAGCTCTTTTTACCAAAAGGCCCGCGCCAGCGGCGGAACCCAAATTTTCGCCTAAAATTCCGATATTTACACCAAATTCCTTGAAATTTGAAGCTCACCAAAGATCTAATCAGGGGCTTTTGACCATGTGAATGCAGATAAACACTCAAAATGGCAATTGAATGGAAGGAACGAGAACACGGAGATGAGGATGAAGAGGCCATGCAAAGCTAGGCTTGCATGAACGCTCTGAGAGACTGCAGATTGAAGAAGTTCTTCCTCACGCCATGTTTACGAGATCAGCCCGAGCTTCTCCAATATCTAATCAACATCTGGGATGAAAATGACCAAGTATTCAGAATACGAGACCAGGTGCTGGAATTGGAGGTCACTGACATTTATTTCATTACTGGATTGTCCCGCAGAGGTCCAATCCCTGTACTGACTGGGAGCAGACCATCAGGGGAAAAGATGGAAGAGGTAATGGCACGGGTGTGCCGAGGGGCACAAACAGGATCAGGAAGTAAGAAAGTATACATCTCCACCATCCCTGATCTAGCACTGAGAGTAGTTCTCCACACCATTACGCGGGCTGCTGGGTCGCAGGCTCCGCACGAGGCCACGAAAACTCAACTCCTGTTAGCCTCAGAATGCATGGGTCCCCGACTGTATGATTGGGCAACAGCTGTGACCATCAATATGAAAAGGCAGCTCACAAAGTGCAAACAGGGGAAACTGAAGCAGTTTGGGTATGGTTCCATCTTGGTATCATTCATTCTGGAACGCATACCAACCTTCCAGGGCCAAGAGGCCCATGTGGCGAGTCTGATACCACGAGAGCCGAGAATGGCTCGCTGGGCAGCACTGATGCCCAGATCTGGAGGTGGCCAACAGATGTCCTGGAGGCCAGAGTTCTTTAGGTGGCTACGGCACCAGCTGATCGTCGTGGAAGATTGGCCCTATTCGGGAACTGACTTTACAGGGGACCCAGATCTCCCACTACCAGAAGGAGACGACTGGGATGAAGAGCTGGGTAAGACCTCATATTTTTGATTTTATGTTTATATGTTTTTTTTTTGTAAACACACATTCGTCTTAACACAAATATATATGCATGCAGATGTAGGTCCTGAGAGACCAGCCGGGATGTCTCCAATCTCCCGGAGGACGCAACTCGCCCCTGAGATCCAGGGGGAAGGCACCGGAGGAGAGGCACTGGTCCAGAACCTCGAGGGGATTGCCCATGGGATCCCAGACTATGCCCGGCTATCAGACGTACCGATGGAGTACCAGCGCCATACGGTGGGAGTCTCGAATCGGATCCAACGAATCTTGAGGCGCCTAGTGCGTGCAGTGACGTGCTATCATGAGCACCATGCAGACTAGTCCTTAGGATTTATGCTACACCTATTTTTTGAGAGACATAGCGTCTCCGGATGTACTAAGACGACTATGTATATTTTTTTGAGTTTTATGTGACACACTCTATGTAAAAATTTCGATATCTATATATATGCATATCTATTTCTGGATGAGTCTTCTTTACACGTGATGATGATTTATAAATTGCGCAAATGCCTGTCTAATACCAAATTTGCTACTGCATCTGTTAATGTATTCAAATGCCTGGGTATATGATGATATGTAATGTAGTCAAAATTCCTTTCCAGTAATCGAATACGCAAATACAGTCGTAAGATGGATGGGTTTCTTACCGAATAATGTCCGTTCAGTTGTAACACTACAAGTTGTGAATCTAGGTACACGAGAAATTCACGGATACCAAGGTTTACTGCCTCGGTTAATAATTCCAATACGGCGCTATATTCCGCGATGTTGTTCGTGGTACGTCCTAAACACACACCTTGCAGGTCAATCAACTCACCAGCAGGATCGTAGATTACCCAGGCTGCGGAAGACAGATTCCTGGTACTGCGGGAGGCACCATCCGCGAAACCAACAAACGGATGAATAGACATCTGCACAACCAGGAAGACCCGATCAGCAGAAAAGATGTTTACAAAGCACACCACACCATGCACACAAATGACAATCACACACCTATGTACACACACCACACCAAGAAATCATTTCAGGCGTAGTACTTCTTAAGGTACAGGCCATTTCTGGGCTGCGCCAATGGAACTCCTTCGTAGTCTATAAGCTCGTAGGCCCCATTTTTCAAAAACACATTTTACTATATAGGGACCGTGCCACATGGGTTGGAGCTTCCCGGCACCAAGCTTGTCATGTGCCTGATCGTACAAGAGGACTAGGTCTCCTTCGATGAAAGAACGGGGAGAAACAGATTGATCAAAATGAGTCTTGACCCTCTTCTTTTGTGCTTCAATGATCAAAGCAGCTAGACGACGGGTTTCATCCAACCGTTCGAGATACAGAAGACGTTCTTCCTCAGGAGAAGTATCCGGTAAGAGCTCCACAGCTAATTTGAGCGAAGGAATTTCACATTCAACTGGCAAAGTAGCTTCCAGACCGTACACCGGTTGGAATGGTGTGAATCCGGTTGCACTTTTGGCAGTGTTGATCGCCCGAGGAGAGCTGAGAACGGTTGGAGATGCCAACTGGATTTATGAATCCCAACTGTTCGCTGAAGCATGGTGACCAAAACCTTGTTCACTGCTTCAACCTGACCGTTCGCTTGAGGGTAGTATGGCGTTGAGCTGTCGTGACGCAAGCCCAACGCAGCTGTCAGCTCCGCCATCATGTAATCGTGGAAATGAGTACCGTGATCAGTGACGATAGCTTGAGGAACCCCGAATCGTGCAATAACATGGTTGAATAAAAATGAAGCAGCCGTTCTTCCGTCAGCGGCTAGTGTAGGCATCGCCTCGGCCCACTTAGTGAAGTAGTCGACGGCGACAATGATATACGCATGCCCCCCGGCCGAGTGAGGGTTACACGTCATAAAATCCACGCCCCATTTCGCGAAAGGGCCAACGGTAATAACGGGATGCAAAGGCAACGGCGGCGCGCGCATCTTGCGCTGAAAAATCTGGCACGGATGGCATTTTCGGACTGCAGTGATGCAATCCTTGAATATAGACGGCCAGAAGTAACCTGCCCTCAGAATCTTTTGGGCAGTGGCATGTCCGGACATGTGTCCACCACAGGCGCCACTGTGGCAGTCATTCAAGACTTTCTCAGCCTCGTCCAAGGTAAGGCATCGTCGGAGCACCGAATCTACTCCAATACGATATAAGGTATCTCCTACTATGCGGTAGGGTTGGGACTGGTGCCGAATCCGACGGCGGGCAGCTTTATCCAACTCAGACCGAAATGTCGCGGTCTGAAGATACACTATGATGTCACCTTACCAAGGATCACGAGTATCAATAAGAAACAGTGTTTCGTCCGGTATATGATCTTCTGAGTGCGAGGGAACAGAGTCCGTAGGGAGAGAACATATCAGATCCGCGAAGACCAGTGATTTAGTTGACTTGGCAGTGGTGAACTCCAAGTCAAACTCCTGCAGGATGATGATCCATTTGGAGTACTTGCCCCCCAACAATTGTCTAGAAATAATATACGTCATAGGGTTGCAGTCTGAAACCACTGTTATCGTGCGCAAAAGGACGTAATGGCGAAAGCGTTGTACGGCATGTACTGCTGCTAAGGCCAACTTCTCGACATGTGCATAACGCGTTTCTGGGTCGAGAAGGTTCCGAGATAGGTAATAAACGACATGTTCGTCACCGTTCTCGTCATCCTGCACCAAGACCATGGCGATGGTGCTTAATGCGGCAGCTAGATACAAAGTAAAGTCGCGGTGGTAGTCCGGAGGACGAAGCAACGGAGCATTGACTAGCAATGTCTTCAGCTTCTCAAAGGATTCTTGAGCAATTTCATCCCAATGAAAGGGAACATTCTGCTTTAACAAACGAGTGAACCCTTTGGCCACCTCGGCATAATTCGGGATAAAGCGCCTAAGAAAATTCGCTTTCCCTTGCAGACTCTGTAACTGATACAGGGAGGAGGGTGATGGGAGATTTATGATGGCCTCAACCTTTAGAGGGTCAAGGCGAATTCCGTCTTTCGAGACTATAAAGCCTAAAAGACGGCCAGAATCGACGCAGAAGACGCACTTATGAGGGTTGAGCCTGATATTGTAGCGTCTGCAACGAAGGAATATCTGGTGGAGATGCTCAGGATGGTCCTCTCACTTACCCGAATGGGCTGGCAAGTCGTCCAGATAAGGCTGGACGATATGGCGAATATCATGAAAAGCATAGGACATCGCGCGCTGGAACGTGGCGCCAGCATTTTTTAAGCCGAACGGGAGTTTTTTGTACGCGAAAGTGCCCCACGGACAGATGAATGTGGTCTTATGTTGATCCTCAGGTGCAATATTGATCTGGTTGTAACCTGAGAAACCGTCCATTAAGGAATAGATCTCACTCCCGGCGCAATCGTCGATAATTTGGTCGATAAACGGAGTGGGATAATTATCCTTAGGACAGGCGCGATTGATATCGCGATAATCCACACAGACTCGAATGGTACCCTGCTTTTTATCGACAGGGATGATATTGGACACCCATTCTGTAAGGGGGATCGGATAAATAAACCCCGCGTTCAGAAGTTTTTCAACCTCTGCCTTAATAGCGGCGGCTTTCCGAGGATGCATGGGACGCAAGCGTTGGCGCACGGGTTTCGCACCTGGATAGGTTGGAATCTCGTGCACGACAATACTAGGATCAATTCCCGGCATTTCCTCGTAGGACCATGCAAAAACATCTCTGAATTCTTTAAAAAGTTCCGTATAGACCTGAATCTCCTCGGGAGAACAAGTCACACCCACATGAATGTTCTCAACAATCCTTGGTTTAACAGAGATGTTGATAGGAACAGTTTGAGTAATGTTACTCAGATTACCCTCCGAAAAGACCTCGTGCGTCAAGATCGGTGTTTGAAGAGGAGGGGAAGGAACCTGAGTAGCATAGCGCTCCAGACAGTCAGTCATTGCCCCCAAGCTAGGCATAAACGAGGAGCGATGATGCCCATCGCCCCAGGGTAGCTCCTCAAGAGACATAGTTTCAATGATAGCCTCATCAGAGGGAAAAGTCTCTCTAAGAGGATCAGGTGAATCAGCCTGACCAAGCCAGGGGGATTGTGAGTAGACGTCAAGAGCCATGCTCATCGGAGCATGCTGAGGAGGTGGAGGGTCCAATGCAGCAACAATCTCACAGTAGCTGATCTCTACTGGTGTTAAAGGCATGGATTCTCCAAACTCATATACCTGCTCAGGTGTAGGAATAAGCCAGGGGTCATCAGTCCTGGACAACATGTTGACTGGAGCGGTATTCGGTGGTGGCGCAGGGAAAATACCCATGAGGACTGGGTCTTTGAAGAGACCAGGTCCTATGCTGTCTGGGGGATTCGGAATTTTATCCACATACGGCACGTTGTTCTCAGAGCTAGAGGTAAAAAATGACAACTGATCTACCGTGACAATCTTGCCCTCGTGAGGGAAATTAATGAATCGAAAGACAGTAGACGGCACGCAGAGCATGGCATGGGTCCAGCTGCGGCCAAGAAGTATATTGTAGTTGAGTTTAGCGTCAACCACTTCTACTTCTACGTTGACAGTTTTTCCCTGTAATGTGATCGCCAGACTCTCGAGAACTCCCAGGGGTTTAGATTCCCGACCATCAAATGCCTCAAGGGCATTGGGAGATGACAACAAGGTTGGAGAGCCGATGGCCTTCCAACAAGCGGAGGACATAACGCAAGTAGATGCACCCTCATCTACGACGGCTCTGTGAACGTTCAGACCGTTAATCCCGACTTGAATGACCAAAGAAATTTGATGTGGAAGCCGGGGAGTAAAATTCTCCAGATCAAAGGTGAGAAGGCTCGAGTCGGCGGGATCGATACCACCGATGGCAGACAGTAAAGCCTTCCATTGTGAAGGACAACTTTGAAGAACCTCAAGTGCAGACATGGCACATGGCGCCTGTGCCAGATCCTCAACGATGCTATAATGTTGAGCGGCACGAGCATTTGGATTATAAGAGGATCTTCGAAGAACACCCTTGGGAGGTGGCTTCACAACAGGTTCGAGAGTCGGCTTCTCGATTTCCAACGGACCAGAAACAGGTGGGGGAGGCGGTCCATCCGCAACTGCCTTCCCGGGTGCCTGCTGCTGACTATTGTAATCCTTCGATCTAGTAGCAATAGTGATAGGTGCATTAGTTTTCATCATGAAAACCTGAGACCCAAACGGTGCAGATGGTGACGCCTGTTCGACCATCTGGGTCTGCTGAGATGGAAATGGCTCTTTTAAAACAGCCAGAGTCCCTTTTGAGCCCTTAAGCAGTTGACTAACTTCGGACCGTCGTGGACAGTCCTTAGTATAATGGTCACCCTCACAGATGAGGCAAGGGAATTTCGGCTTACATTGGGAGCCATCCTCAGTTCGAGTTTTAGATTCCGGTTTTGGGGCATCAGATTTTGATTTCATGTTTATATGTTTTTTTTGTTAATACACACTTGTCTTAACACAATTATATATGCATGCAGATGTAGGTCCTGAGAGACCAGCCGGGATGTCTCCAATCTCCCGGAGGACGCAACTCGCCCCTGAGATCCAGGGGGAAAGGCACGGAGGAGGTGTCTACTTCAGAACCTCGAGAAGTTGCCCCATGGGATCCCGGACTATGCCGGCTATCGGACGCGTACCGATGGGCTACCCGGCGCCATACGGTGGGAGTCCGGGCTCGGATCCACCGAATCTTGGCGCCTAGCAGGTGCGTGCGTGTCTTATCTGTGACACCATGCGGACTAGATAGCAGGATTTATGCTACATATTTTTTGAGAGACATAGCGTCTTTCCGGATGTACTAAGATGACTATGTATATTTTTTTGAGTTTTATGTGACACACTCTATGTAAACATTTCGATATCTATATATATGCATATCTATTTACGGATGAGTCTTCTTTACACGTGATGATGATTTATAAATTGCGCAAATACTTTGTCCTAATACCAAATTTTCTACGCATACGTTAATGTATTCAAATGCACAGGTATATGATGATATGTAATGTAGTCAAAATTCCTTTCCAGTAATCGAATATGCAAATACAGTCGTAAGATGGACGGGTTTCTTACCGAATAATGTCCGTTCAGTTGTAACACTACAAGTTGTGAATCTAGGTACACGAGCAATTCACGGATACCGAGGCGATGCCTACACTAGCTGTTGACGGAAGAACGGCTGCTTCATTTTTATTCAACCATGTTATTGCACGATTCGGGGTCCCTCAAGCTATCGTCACTGATCACGGTACTCATTTCCGCGATTACATGATGGCGGAGCTGACAGCTGCGTTGGGCCTGCGTCACGACAGCTCAACGCCATACTACCCTCAAGCGAACGGTCAGGTTGAAGCAGTGAACAAGGTTTTGGTCACCATGCTTCAGCGAACAGTTGGGATTCATAAATCCAGTTGGCATCTCCAACTGTTCTCAGCTCTCTGGGCGTATCGAACATCTGCTAAAAGTGCAACCGGATTCACACCATTCCAACTGGTGTACGGTCTGGAAGCTACTTTGCCGGTTGAATGTGAAATTCCTTCGCTCAAATTAGCTGTGGAGCTCTTACCGGATACTTCTCCTGAGGAAGAACGTCTTTTGTATCTCGAACGGTTGGATGAAACCCATCGTCTAGCTGCTTTGATCATCGAAGCACAAAAGAAGAGGGTCAAGACTCATTTTGATCAATCTGTTTCTCCCCGTTCTTTCATCGAAGGAGACCTAGTCCTCTTGTACGATCAGGCACATGACAAGCTTGGTGCCGGGAAGCTCCAGCCCATGTGGCACGGGCCTTATATAGTAAAACGTGTTTTAAAAAATGGGGCCTACGAGCTTATAGATTACGAAGGAGTTCCATTGGCGCAGCCTAGAAATGGGCTATACCTTAAGAAGTACTATGCCTGAAATGATTTCTTGGTGTGGTGTGTGTACATAGGTGCGTGATTGTCATGTGTGTGCATGGTGTGGTGTGCTTTGTAAACATCTTTCTGCTGATCGGGTCTTCCTGGTTGTGCAGATGTCTATTCATCCATTTGTTGGTTTCGCGGATGGTGCCTCCCGCAGTACCAGGAATCTGTCTTCCGCAGCCTGGGTAATCTACGATCCTGCTGGTGAGTTGATCGACCTGCAAGGTGTGTGTTTAGGGCGTACCACGAACAATATCGCGGAATATAGCGCCGTATTGGAATTATTAACCGAGGCAGTAAACCTTGGTATCCGTGAATTGCTCGTGTACCTAGATTCACAGCTTGTAGTGTTACAACTGAACGGACATTATTCGGTAAGAAACCCGTCCATCTTACGACTGTATTTGCGTATTCGATTACTGGAAAGGAATTTTGACTACATTACATATCATCATATACCCAGACATTTGAATACATTAACAGATGCAGTAGCAAATTTGGTATTAGACAGGCATTTGCGCAATTTATAAATCATCATCACATGTAAAGAAGACTCATCCAGAAATAGATATGCATATATATAGATATCGAAATCTTTACATAAGAGTGTGTCACATAAAACTCAAAAAATACACATAGTCGTCTTAGTACATCTGGAGACGCTATGTCTCTCAAAAAATAGGTGTAGCATAAATCCTAAGGACTAGTCCGCATGGTGCTCATGATAGCACGTCACTGCACGCACTAGGCGCCTCAAGATTCGGTGGATCCGATTCGGGACTCCCACCGTATGGCGCTGGTACTCCATCGGTACGTCTGATAGCCGGGCATAGTCTGGGATCCCATGGGCAATCCCCTCGAGGTTCTGGACCAGTGCCTCTCCTCCGGTGCCTTCCCCCTGGATCTCAGGGGCGAGTTGCATCCTCCGGGATATTGGAGACATCCCGGCTGGTCTCTCAGGACCTACATCTGCATGCATATATAATTGTGTTAAGACAAGTGTGTATTAACAAAAAAAACATATAAACATGAAATCAAAAATTTGAGGTCTTACCCAGCTCCTCGTCCTAGTCATCCCCTTCTGGTAGTGGGAGATCTGGGTCTCCTGTAAAGTCAGTTCCCGAATAGGGCCAATCTTTCACAACGATCAGTTGGCGCCGTAGCCACCTAAAGAACTCTGGCTTCCAGGACATCTGTTGGCCACCTCCAGATCTGGGCATCAGTGCTGCCCAGCGAGCCATTCTCGGCTCTCGTGGTATCGGACTCGCCACATGGGCCTCTTGGCCCTGGAAGGTTGGTATGCGTTCCAGAATGAACGATACCAAGATGGAACCATACCCAAACTGCTTCAGTTTCCCCTGTTTGCACTTTGTGAGCTGCCTTTTCATATTGATGGTCACAGCTGTTGCCCAATCATACGGTCGGGGACCCATGCATTCTGAGGCTAATAGGAGTTGAGTCTTCGTGGCCTCGTGCGGAGCCTGCGACCCAGCAGCCTGCGTAATGGTGTGGAGAACTACTCTCAGTGCTAGATCAGGGATGGTGGAGATGTATACTTTCTTACTTCCTGATCCTGTTTGTGCCCCTCGGCACACCCGCGCCATTACCTCTTCCATCTTTTCCCCTGATGGTCTGCTCCCAGTCAGTACAGGGATTGGACCTCTGCGGGACAATCCAGTAATGAAATAAATGTCAGTGACCTCCAATTCCAGCACCTGGTCTCGTATTCTGAATACTTGGTCATTGTCATCCCAGATGTTGATTAGATATTGGAGAAGCTCGGGCTGAGCTCGTAAACATGGCGTGAGGAAGAAATTTTTCAATCCGCAGTCTCTCAGAGTGTTCATGCAAGCCTAGATTTGCATGGCCTCTTCATCCTCATCTCCGTGTTCTCGTTCCTTCCATTCAATTGCCATTTTGAGTGTTTATCTGCATTCACATGGTCAAAAGCCCCTGATTAGATCTTTGGTGAGCTTCAAATTTCAAGGAATTTGGTGTAAATATCGTAATTTTAGGCGAAATTTTGGGTTCCGCCGCTGGCGTGACTGTTTTGCTAACAGTCGCGCCTGGTGGCGTGGGCCTTTTGGTAAAAAGAGCTCAGTGGCGCGGGTCCGTGCCCGATACCCGCGCCACTGGGCCCGGCCCTAAAATTTTAAAAGTGCCCTTACAGAACTGATTTATGAAGGGAAATCATTAAAAAATGTATGGAAATGAAGAGAAAAGGAGCGCCTCTTACCTGTGACAGACGAGACGCTGAATGGTTGCCTGGATTGGTCGCAATCACCGTCGGAAGATTCTGCTCCAAATGGACCACTGTTGCTTTCCACAAGGTAAATAGTAAAAAGTAATTTCGTTTTTTACCAATTAGACATATTTATAACGTTTTCATGTTAAATGAGCTTTAAAAGTTATTTTTGTCAAATATTTGCATGTATTATGTCGAAAATGGATTTTACGCTTGCTTGGTATGTGCAGCAGCAGGTTTTTGCGACTTAAAAGGTGGACACGAGTTATATTTTATACTTTTTCGGACTCGGTAAATACACGAAAAAGTCACTCTGGAGTCATCTTTCAGCTCTTTTCTGACTCTCTAAATATGAAAAGATCGCCGAGGCCCTTGTCGTTTCGATCTCGTTAAAATGGACACGAATCGACATTCACCCGGTATAAGTTTAACCCTTTTTCGGGCTGGGCTGGATCGATTACGAAAAAGGAATACCCTAGCCTATCGCGACTAGGAGGTTTTCCCGGATATTGTTTTCTACCTTTTCGGATCTGGGGAACTATTTACGAAAAGGGACCTGTGGAGTTTTCTTTTCATCTGTCTTTTCAAACTCTCTAAACATGAAAAGACGCCGAGTTCTTCCTTTGTCAGACTCGTTAAACCCTGATGACATTGGATTTCGTCGAAATGACGTTCTCAGAGTTTCTCCTTCCTAGGACTCGTTAAATGCACTAGGATGGATTCGCCCGAAGGGCGGACTTATATCACAAGCATATGCTATCCCCTTCAAGCTTGTTATCAAAAATAATTGGGGTACTCGCCAGAAATGGTGGGGGAAAAATGGAACCATCGTCGTTGTCGTCGGCGGTATGTCGCTCTTGAACATGGCACTTGTCTGCATTCGTGTCGGGTTGGGGACATCTCATCTCGTTGCTTCACTTTGCCTCCATGGGTTTGGGTAATCTCTTTTGACCTCTCATCTGTTCACTACCTCGTCACCATGACCTCTGATCCGTTGATGTCAAATACTGCCAAGTCCATTTTCGTGCCGTTCATGTGTTCAAGAGAAGTTGGCCTCTGCAAATATCAACCTTCCTCTGTTTCTTATATGGTCCTGATTCACAACAAAACATTATGTTCCTCTATCTCGTGTCGATGATGTGGGAATCATTGTGGCCCACCTTCGATCAAGGTCACTTCCTGTCGACTTCAACTCATTATCCAGGAAGCTGGTCTAGAGACTCCTGATGGTACCTTGGAGCCTGCATGCCTCAATGGCAGGTTCGTCGCATTCGACGTGAAGTTTACATCATTGACTTCCGATCGAATGATTCTGCGAGTGTTCGACGTCAACTCATTTATTCACACGCCGTAGATTGTACCTGTAGTACCTTGAGGACCATTGTCATTATTGGTGGTTTCTCTCGCGTATGTTAACAACTTTCATCATTGGCTGGTAATCAGACGATGTTCTTGCATGTTCGACATCAGCTCACATATTCACATGCTCGAACTTATACTTGTTTGGGTCGAGATGGAGCGCAAGACCCTGGATTGTGTCTGTTGTAATCTAGGCTGCGATTGTGGATTATTATCATTATGTACATAACTCACTGATTGGATGGCTGTGACCATACCTGAGTCTATTTGTTTGATCTTAGTTGGATGGCTGCGCCCATACCCTAGATCCGGATTATAGCATACTCTGTTCGGATGGCTGCGTCCATACCATATATATACATCATGTACTTGAGATATCAGTTGTATCTTTCTGTGCAGGTTTTCCGACGGCGGGCCTTCAGTTGGACATGTTCTCGTAAAGCATTTCACCCCTCTCTCTCTCGGGCCTCATGCTTTAGGGGGCATCTGTTACACAGTAATTTGTCACCGTCCCTACCATTCCCCGTCCCGCACAATGGAGGACCCATTATGTGACTTGTGAACACTATCATGCCTTGAAAACATCATCAATGCATCCCTCTGAGTATGAGCTTCATTTTCCCTTGAGACATCTCCTTGCAAAACTCATGAAAAACAACTCTTTTTGCATTGGCGCGGGTAGACAGTTCAGTGCTCGCGCCAATCAGGGAAATCTTGTAAAGAGGTCGCGCCACTTGGTGCTCTGTCATAGAGCAGCAATCGCGCCACCCATTTTAGGGACTATTTTTTAAATATGGATGGCGGAAGTTGAGTTCAAACAAACTCACAAACCACTGCCTATCTTGAGTTGGGAGGTTTGACTGCGGGAGTTCTATGGAAGGGAATTGGTTTTGCCACCTCCCATGGAACCTTCCTTGTTGATAGGGCCAATCCCATAATAATAGGGATCCCAACTCCCTCCTTCCCCATCTATAAAAGCCTGCTCAGATCCATGGCAAGCTAGTCTTGAAGTGCGGAAGCTTTGCATCTCCCTATTCCCAAGTGCCTTTGTGCTGTAAAGAATCCCTTCTTTCCCTTAAGGCCCATTCAAGCGAGGAGACCATTGTTACGAGACTCTGGAGAGGTTTTCACTTTCCTTGGCGAGCTTTGCGAGACGTGGACGACCGGAGACCCGTTCGAAGGAAGCTGCGACGTCAGAACTTGGTTGTAACTTCTATTCGTTTATTGCTTAATAGATGACTATGATTATGGTTCCACTCCGTTTTCCATCATGTTAATGCGAGTAATATCTTTTCTGACCGATGTTTAGTTACGTATGCTGGTTCCTATGCTTGTATCTATTCGTTTCTTCTATGTGCAGGTGTTCATCCGCGGAGATCGTGGAAGGATTGTGATCTGCCAGGGCTGAAGGACGGGGACACTTCTTCTTCAGGTCATAGCGTTGGAATCCAGGTAGGCTTCTATTCCAAGTCTTTCATTCGTAATTAGGAGCTTGCGTCATAGCATTGTTTGTTTGTTGCTAGACCCCTGCTGGGCTAGTAGGGATCGCCTCTGTCCGCAGAGGGGATTTACCTCCTCAACACATATTGTCTCAAGCCTTCATGTGAAATCCACTCCATTTCCAATGTGGAAGGCTTTGATGGACCTTTTCCAAAGTAAAAGTGACCATAGGAAATTGGCATTGAAGGATAAAATCAAAAAGATCAATATGGAGAAGGGAAACAATATTCCTAAGTATCTCATGAAGTTTTCCAATGTTGAGATGAAATGGGGAGTGTGGGAATCATAGTTGCTGATGATGATCTGGTTAGCTTGGATTTATTGGGACTTCCAAAGAGTTGAAAGAGTTATCAAGACTCTATTAATGGACGGGAAAAACTACCGAATTGGGAATTACTATGGTCGGATCTAGTGCAGGAGGAGTTCAGGCGGAACACCAGAGATGGCTCTTCATAAAAGCATGATGATGAATAGGATTGTGCTTTGGCTACCAAGGAAAGGAAAGGAAGGGGGAAGAAATTCCATTCAAAATATGAAGCTAAAGGCAAGAATTTGGACTTGTCCAAGGTGACGTGTTTTCACTGTCATGAACATGGGCATCTGACCGCTAACTGCCCACAGAAAAAGAAGAACAAGAAGGTTGTTGGAGCTGTAGCTCATGAGGTCCTTGCATCAAAATTTGAACTTGATTTACTTTTTATTGCATGCTTGGTTTCAATCGCAATGGGATCGATGTGGTTTATTGATAGTGGTGCTTCCTTCCACATGACGGGAGATAAGGATCTTTTCAGTGACTTGGAGGAGAAATATCTCCAAATGCATATAGAGATGGGCAAGGTTGGATGATACAGTGCGACCAACATTGGTACCATTACCTTTGATAGGGAGTCAGGTAAATCATTTCCACTTAAATATGTTATGCATTTTCCAAGTTTGAAGAAAAAATTGGTCTCAGACACGATGTTTGAGGACAAAGGTTATGACATTATTTTCAACGATGGAAAATATTTCCTACGACATGAAATAATGGGTCAAATGAAGAGGATAGGGATTTGAGTCAAGAATCTATACAAGCTGGAGGTAGATGGCTATGCTACAATGGTGGGAAAATAAGAAGAAGTGGTGAGCATAGATGAGGGTAAATTATGGCACAGGTGATTGGGCCATCTTCACCATAGCACCCTGAAAATTTTGCAGAAAAATTCTACTGGACTTCCCAAGGGTACACTTGCGCCATTAGATCAGTGAAATGGATGTACTATGGTAAAGTTTGTAAAGACCACCTTTTATATAGAGGAGAACTTTGCTTCGATGATCATGGAGAGAGTTCACACAGACGTGTGTGGACCATTCTTGGTTGCTTCAACAATAAAACATAGGTATTATGTTATTTTTGTTGATGACTTTTCTCATAAATGTTGGATGTTATTCATGGACAAGAATGATAAAACTTTCTCAAATTTTTGTAAGTTTAAGGCATTGTTTGAGAAAGAGTCGGGGACGCAAGTGAAGGCTCTGCGGAGTGATAATGGTGGATAATACATCTCGAATGAATTCAAATTCTTATGTAGGAAAGAAGGAATTTGAAGAGAAGAGCCTCATAACCCATAGAAAAAATGGGGTCACAGAGAGGAAGAAAAGAATGATCGTGGGTGCTACACGAGCTATGCTGCATGATCAGGGCCTACCAATGCATTTGTGGGTGGAAGCATGCAACACTGCAGTTTATGTGAAAAATCATTTTCCTCATAGAGTACTTGTCATCAGTACTCCTGAAGAATATTTTACTAGTAATAAAGCAGATGTTTCTCACTTTGAGATTTTTGGCTCATCTGTTTATGTGCATATGATCAAGAACGTCAGGAAGACGTTGGAGCCGATTGTTGAAGTTGGGATATTTTTGGGGTACACAGAAACACCACATAATTATCGTGTGTATTTTCCAAACATTCGAATGACTGTGGCGTGACGGGATATAAAATTACATGAGGAAAAATCCATGAAGTTGTCACTTGAGAGGGAGCTAGAATTACATGCAGAGGAGGCACTTTTGGTTCCCAAAGATGAGTCTCTAGATGTGGATCAGCCATAGGAGGATGTTCATGGAGTGGAGGAGTCCACTCACATAGAGCCAAACATTAGAACTGGTAGAAGGCATACCACATAAGCTAAAAGTTTTAAGCTTGATGCGGCAAAGAATGTAGGAGTCCCTACTTCATAATGCAGACAGAGACATTCTTCTAACTGATTCACCAGATACATGGCTCTCATGAGAAAATTTATTTTGACTGAGCCATATTCCTTTCAGGAAGTAGTGCAAGAGCCCACATGGGTAGATGCAACGATGGAGGAGTATGACACCATTGTTGGAAACAATGCTTGGGAAATTGTTCCAAGGTCGGTTGATAAATCAGTGGTAGGTTCAAGATGGATCTACAAGGTAAAGAAAGCTATTGATGGGAGTGTTGAGAAATTCAAGTCCAGATTTGTGGCCTAGGGCTTCTCATAGATCAAGAGGATTGATTATGAAGAAAAATTTGCACCTGTCGCATGATATTCTTCCATAAGGACCATCATTTACCTCTCAATGTAGATGGGTTGGCACATTTATCAAATGGATGTGAAGACTGTGTTGCTAAATGGGATCGTTGAGGAAGAAGTGTACATTGAGCATCCTGAAGGATTTGAGATCTTCAGCAGTGAGTTGGACATGTGGAGACTCAAAAGAGAGATGTATGGTTTGAAGCAAGCATGCCATGCTTGGTACACTCAAATCGACAACAATTTCACTGGGATTGCCTTCCCCGAGAGTGAGGCGCATGCAAACCTATACCAAATTGTGGTGGAGGGTAAGATTTTAATCATTGATATTTATGTTGATGATTTAATAATATCTGGTGATGGGTAGTTGATACACTCATGCAAGGAGGACCTTGGAGAGGAGTATGAGATAAAGGATATGCGCCTCCTTCACTATTTCCTCGGATTGGAAATATGGCAGTGAGATGGTGAAATTTTTGTGTCTAAAAGAAATTATGCAAGGGAGTTACTGGGTAAGTTTCACATGGAGGGTTGCAAACCCATGGATACTCCTCTTACAGAAGACTGGAGGAAAGAGGACGCTACAAATAGAGAGGTAGTGGATGCCACTGTTTATCAAAAGTTAGTGGGTTTGCTAATGTATTTAGTAAATACAAGACCCGAAATATGCTATGCAGTGAAATAGCTTAGTCAACCGATGGTTAAGCCTGACAAGATCTTTTGGAAGGCAGGAAAGCATGACCTGAGATATTTGAGTGGCACATCTGAGTATGGCTTATGGTACAGATAGACGGATGAGGTGAATTTGCATGGCTTTCGGGATGCAGATTGGGCAGGCACACCAATGGATAGAAAGAGCACATCAGGAGGGGTCTTCAGTATCAGATCTATAGTTGTTTCCTCGTACAACAGGAAACAAATATCCATGGAACTCAGTTCAGCGGAAGAGGAATACATGGTAGCAAGTCAAGCTGCACATGAGGCTATCTGGATGAGAAAGATCTTGGTTTGTTTGTCTGGTTCTCATTTAGATCTTATTGTGATTGATTGTGATAATTAGATTTGTATTAAACTCTAGATTAATCCTATGTTTCATGATATATCTAAGCATATAGATATCTGGTATCATCATATTATAGATCATGTGCACCGGAAGATCATGTTGCTTCAGTAAATTCCTATGGAAGATAAGGATGCAGATATCCTAACGAAGGCGTTCACCAGTAGCAAATTTTAATACCATAGAGACAAGATTGGGGAGAAGGATAATCCCTTTCTTGTTAATAGGGAGCATTGAGATTGAAAAGGATGATGATCCTAGTGAAAATGAATCACCTACTCTAGGTGGAGCCCACAAGCTATTTTTAGGTGTATGTCTATTTTTAGAATGTTCGAAAATTCTATTTATAGCGAGATTCTATTAATAAATGGTTGATAAAATTATATTTATAGATGAGTTTCTATTTTTAGATGCATGGGAAAAGTCTATTTATAGATCGCATGACTAAAAATAGAATGCATGTTGATTATTATTATCTCTTAATAATAATTAGAAAATAAATAATAATCTATTCTCTTGAAGCAATTGATTTCAGTTAACTAATGTGGCAAACCAGTTGACTGAAGGAATTACGAGTTCTAAGGTTGGTTAGTGGGACATGGAAGTGGAAGTCATTGTAACTGTGTGATACAAAGTTGTAACAGAGTTGGATGTGTATTTATGTGAGTTGTAAAGTAGTTTAACTCAGTTAAGTGATTTAAACTCAGTTGTGCTAGTTGTAACTAGTTGTATCTAAAGATACACTAGTGAGAGTTCATTGAATTAGATATTAAATTAATTCACATGGAGTGATCTCAGATGCAACTAAAGATATACTATTGTTAACTACATCCATGTTAGATTCAGTGTAGACGCTGTTGAGAGATAGGTGAAAGGGAGAGTTTGACTATCAGTTGTGACATTAGTGGGTTCACACTTGCAACCAAACACACATTGGAGATGCAAATGAGGATTGTACAATCAAGGCAAGGAAAGATTAAATTCATTCAAGGATTTTGATCAGCAGGGATTGGGTAGAGGAGGTAGGCTGTCACGAGGCTGTAAATTGGCGCATGTATTCGCCAATTTTTGTATGAAATTCTAACATAATTGTATATTGTACTGAGAGCTCTTATATTAGAGTTTTGTATGAGATTGTTTCCTGATACATGATACATACATAATATATGATAGTGGGGATTTTATCTTTATTCTTTCCTGATAAAACATCTTTGTTATTTGTGATTGATATTTCTTCACGTGTTTTCAATTGGCGATTAAATTACCACAAAGATTTAAATAGAAGCATTTTTTATATAACAGTGGCATATAATTTTTAGATTAGGAGAATCCAGGAAATAAATAATTGCATTAAAATTATACATAGTTTAGGTCCTTCCAATTTTATAGAAAATATCTTAAACCCTCAAGAAGAGCCAAAAGGGCCTAGTGAACGAATGGATCTAGTTGTTGTTCTTGAAATCAAGAAGAGGGAAGGTTGTCTTAGATCTACCTTACATGAGATATAATAACATGCAACACCCTGTAGTAGCTTCAGAGAAAGCAAGAGACATAATAAGTGTTATGGATATGCAGTGCTAATGACTAATCTCATTGATTATGAACCTTCCAACTATTAGGAGGGTGTTATCTAGGAAGTTTGAAAGGATGCTATGGTGGAATAATACCAATCCATTATGAATATTTGTTTATGGGAGAAGGTTCCAAGACATCAAGGGAAGTCACTAGTGGCCTCTAAATTGATATACAAGATTTAGCATGTAGTGCATGGTAGCATAGACAAGTACAAGGTGAGATACCTTGCTAGAGGATTCTCCCAAAAAGAGGGAGAGGATTACATTGAAACATGTGCCCTAGCTTCTAAGTACACTAATATTAGACATATTATTTCTATTTCTTATTATATGGGTTTTAATTTACATCAAATGTATATAAATCTTGCATTACTTAATGTTGTTATTGAGGAAGACATTTACATAGAAGAACCTCTATTTTTTAGGTTCATGGGAAGAAGTATCACATTTGTAGATTGAATTAAGTGTTGTATGGACTTAAGAAGGCACATAGAGCTTGGTATTCTTGAATTTATGGCCACCTAACAAGACTTTTTTTCTCCAAAACTGATGTTGATACAATCCTATATATCAAGTTTGAGAAAAATGAACCTTTGATTTTATTATTTCATGTTGATTCCTTATTTCTGACTTGTGTAGAGCATATCATTATTCAATGTAACAGGAATTTGGCCTCTTAATTTGACATCAGGGATGTTGATATTATGTACTACTATTTGGGACTAGAAGTATGGTAAAATCCTAGTAAAATATTCCTTGGTTAAGGAAATTATATTATCAATATACTTCAAAAGTTTGGAATGATGGATTATAAATATATGGAAAATCCCATGTTAACTAATCTAAGAAAGTTCAAAGACTCTGATTCAGATTTGGTAGATGAATCTATGTACCATAAGTTTATTGGATCCTTCATGTATATGGATAATACCAAGATGGACATTCTCTTTGCAATGGACACTCTTTGTTACTTCTAGGTGGAGCCAGAACTTGATCATCAAATTACATCAAATCATGTATTGATATTTATACATGGTACAGTTAATTATGGCTTGAGATATGTATCAAACAATGATATAAAACTACATGGATATTTAGATTTTGATTGGGCGGGAAGTGGAGAAGGTGAAAATAGTACATTCAAAGTTTACTTCAATTCAAGCTCTATTATGATTTATTGGACGATCAAGAAGTAAACATTTGTTTCACTTAGCACAACTGAGGCTCATTATATTACTACTAGTTTAGTGAGTTGTGAAGTATGGATTCATAAGCTAACTACAAGACTATTTGATCAAGTTTTGTAACTTGATATGATATATTGTGACAATAAAATTTCTGTAAAGCTTTTATATAGTCCAATTTTCCATGAGAGGTCGAGGCACATTGAGATTATGTACCGCTATATTCATGACATGGTGTAGAAGGGAAAAATGTGGCTCTAGTACATATCTATAGATGAGCAGATGGATGAAATCCTCAAAAATCCTCTATCCAAATAAAAGTTTTTATACTTTAGGGACAAGCTTGGAGTTATTTAGAACTCCTCCCCCAATGATCAGAGTGTCAATGCAATAACATTAGGGACAATCATACTCCTTTGGTCAAGTATGTTGACCAGGATTAGGGAGAATGATTCCAAAATGGATACTCATTCTTCCTAGGTCAAGTGTATTGACCAAAATTAGGAAGAATTGATGTAAATACCTATAATTACTCAACCATAGAGTTGAGTGGGTGCCTTTCAACATCAAACTTATGATTACTCTCCAGATAGGTTGAATGAACCCATTTAGCATCTGGCCTAGCATTATTCATGTGGAGTGAGGCCTTTGGATTTAGGACCAGGATTACTTGAATGAATTGAGTGTGTCCCTATGGTTTCACCATGAGCCAAAGAGATTGACCAAGATGATGGTGAACTATGACTAGTCCATATACTATGGGTTAGAGGAAGCGACCAAAAGCATGGTGACTAGATGATGTTAATTATATAACATGGGTAAAATATTCAAACTAGAATTACGTTATGTAGTTGATGTTGTAGATTTTACCATGGGTCAAAGGTTTTTACCAATTTTATCGTAATAAAATGATGTTAATGTTTATTATGTTATTTTAACCTTTTCTAAGAGAAAATCCGCAACAAGAGAAAATTTCCATAGTCATTATGAATACCTCCATAGCTAAGAAGGAGCATTGAATTTTCTAGCTATTCTAGGTTTTCATAGTTAATATTTTAGCCCTTGAAATATATGTAATTATTAATATATAACATTTTTTTCAGGTTAGCTACAAAAGAAAAAATTTTGAATTATGAACTCTGGACCTTTTGTTCCAAAATTGTTAAGTCGGCTCTCCATCAAGTCAAATCGACCCCAGTTGAAGTGGCACCCATTTAGGCCATATAAAACACTATATATACTCCACTCATGCTCCTTCACAAGGTAGAATTTAGATCACACAACAATAAGGTATATTTTTGGCATCAAAGGAAAGGAGAAGAATACAAGAAGGATAAATATGGATGAAGACATATATAGCTTTCTCTCTCTCTCTCTCTATTACATGTGTGAAACCATCCTTCTGCATCTTTGCATGTGTGGCTTTCTGGGTAGTTTTTGGACAATAGGTCAAAATTTTTTGGACAATAGATTTTGGGTAGTAGGGCCAAGTTTCTAGGAATTTTCTAGGAGGATGAATTTTGTCCTAGGTAGATTATATAAGGCTACATTTGCTGGGAAGATTGGAGACTTGAAAAAGGGGAAGTTTTACCAATTTTGAACAATTTTGTATTGATGGTTAGTTTGACGTTGTTATGTGATTGGAGGAATTAGGTGTGTCTCTTATTGATCTAAAAAATTTCTCTAAGGAAAAGGTTGTTGGGTTTTCCCCCCAAGTGGTTTTCATTGGGTAAATATTGTGTTATTTTTATACATTGTGATATTTACTATCCTCCTCCTTTTACAGCCAATTTTTAAAATTTTGATTTTTTAATGATAAAATAAAAGTGCTAAAATAATATCTACTCATTGGAAGTAATTATCAGTTTTCACAACTTGGTTCTTGTATCTACTTCACTTAAAAAATCAACACATGAAACTCCATCTAGTTGTTAGCCTATGTAGTCACCCTCCAACACTATAACTTTCATGTTCTTATAGTTATATCTAACATGATCTAACATCATCGATATGATGTGGGACACAAAAAATTCTCACATGGTCACTTAATTTATGCCTCCACACATAATTGTGTACATCACGTATTTGTTTAAAAGTTTTCTACGAATGAAGTGTGAATTAATTTATCACTTGAAATTGAAGTTTCATGATTCATGTTGTAAGAAAACCCCTTCAAAAACCGACCATCGTTAACATGCATCAAAATTGATTTCGTGATTATCACTGTAATGCATATAAAACAAGGTGTACTAATCAAAAGAGATTTGGTGTAATAATATAGGCTCTTTATTATACACAATAATTTTATTAGCTTCATGCATGTGGATCCCTTCACATTTCATACTTTCATATTTTTCGAACTAGATCATTATTAA
Organism: Pinus albicaulis; assembly: GCA_034641835.2. NCBI lineage: Eukaryota > Viridiplantae > Streptophyta > Pinopsida > Pinales > Pinaceae > Pinus > Pinus albicaulis. The sequence goes on along the minus strand of CM076571.1, from coordinate 903,304,437 downwards.
ACCACATCCATATTGCTAAACTATATAAAATATCAAACTTAGAAACTTGTAGGTATATCTAACAAGTAGAACATCAAATTGAATCAATGGCATAGGTTACTTTTTCCCTAATGTCCTCTCATATATAAATATAATAAATCCATGAATAAAAAAAAATATACCTCATAATTCAATCATCGTGCATTGGCATATGTAACCAATCAAGTAAATGTATTAGAATTAGTTTCTCACATTTCAATTACAAGGTATTACAAAAACTTATGATTATCTTTTTAACAGTTTTTGCTCACAATGTTCCTAAGATAGATGCATGAAAAAAACATGACTTGAGTCTTACATAAATTAATCCTTCTTAACCTAGAAAGTAGACTCCCTCCACAAGTTAATAGATCCTCCACCTACCCATCAATATATTTCCTTTATGATCATCCTTAGAAAGGAATTCAATCATTTAGAACTAGTAATTGACTCAGCACATAAGATTCCTCACAACTCATAGCTGACTTATTACAAAATCTCCTTAAGAAAAAAAATCTAGATGCCACCTATATATTAGTAACTTACAATAAGGAATTTTTTTCTTAAATATTTTCTGAATTTATGAACTAACTTTCTAACATCCTTTTTTGATCCCCAAAATTGTAATATAAATTTGTTTATATGTTATCAATCTTGAGAAGAAAACAAGATGTCCAAGGGCTAAGAAATGTAAATATGCATAAAAAATATATTAATAAAATAGAAACACATCATCATATATGAAAAATAGTGATGAGAAAATTAGGGGCTACGATTGTAGGATAGAGGAATTAAAAGTGAGGTTAAGGGGCCTCAACAAGGGAAAAAAAAACATATTTTATTCATAACCAAATTTTATTTACATTTATTTATGATAAAGTAATATCAAAATTGGGATGTGTTTCAAGGGTTTAGCTTGGTATTCCTTGAGAACCATGTGGTGACATGACATCATGCATACTTAACCATGGCATTTAGTATAATTCATTGGGTATGTGTTATATTTTTTACATGACTTTCCCCAAACATAATTTATTGTGCCAAACACAGTAGGGGGTCACAGGGGGCATATAAATCCATCCTTTAGAGGGAAAATATCCCCTATATGGAGGCTTAAGGGGGCCCCTTGAGTGAAAATTACCGCATAGCTTTTTATAGAGTTAATTTTCTTAGTATGTTCTTGCTTTTGATGATTTCATGGCACACAGTTTTATTGTCCATGATAATGAAACTCTCATTAAGTAACTGTGGTTATATTATAATTAAGAGATAATTGAATGAGGACTTATATTTCTTTTGAATTTCATAAATATATAACATATAGATAAATATTTCTATTCTTCCTAGGTTGTATTTCCAAGATAAAATATTCATGTTAAATGTGCGTGTGTTTGTGCGATTGCATCTTTCCTACTTTTATTAAGAATATATTTACAAAAATTAACCATATAGGTTGAAAAATAACATTTTTTATTAGAGAATTTTATATTTAAGGAGATTTAATTATGCGTAAGTTTTTGGGTTTGAACCTCTCAAAAACCCTAACATAGCGGGAGATATATAGTACTAATTCTTTTGGTCAAAGGAAATGAAAATCCATTAAAATATAGAGATAAATAAATCCATCACAAAGTTTCTAAAGCTCAAAATGTAATATCTTTGGTGGGAAAATATCAATATATTGTTTTGGATCTAAGCATTTCATTAATATGGATGTCAAAAAAATAGAAGACCAGGGTGGATCAAAAGGAAAACAAAAAAATAAAAAATTTCTCCCACATTTAGTTTCATTAGTTTTATTAGGAGAAGCATCAAAAAAGGAACCATGGAACAAGTTAGGTGATTTTCATTTCTACGTCCTTGGTGAGAAAGTTGTTCCTATAGAAGAAAGTATACAAGTTTAGGATTAAATATGGAAACTCTATGATAGAGCATCTCAACACATTAAATACTATAGTAAGATATATATTATATATTTTTATCAAAATTTCATATTATTATAAGTGTATTATATTGTTGTGTTCTCTACAAGAATCATGGTATAATATAGTTATTAGCATAGGTATAAATTAAAATACTTTAAGTTTTTATGAAATAGTCTCATCGTTTTTATCAGAGGACATAAGATTGAGAAACATGGAATGATGGAATATTGATTCCTTATCTCTAAAAGGACACTCCCAAGATAGGAATATAAACAAGTCCTCAAGTGGGAGATCTCATTCTCTAGGAAAATTCATAAAAGAAACATTGTAGATCCAGAAGACTTGAGAAAGGGATGGGATTTTATTATTCTTGGTGTAAAGAAGTAAAATACTCCTCATATGAAAAAGGGGGCCTGTACTTGTATTATTTAAGCACACATGGATAACATGAGGCACGGTTTCTTGAATCATTTAACTATTTTCATATGGATCTTCATAGGGAGTGGTTTTTCTAGCATGAAAAGTATCATGACGATAATATTTACCTAGGAGATGACTTGACATCCAGAATCATAGGAAAAGAAAAATCAATTTTTAAGATCATGTATGGAAGGGTTAGAAAGCCAACTTGTATTTTTCATATCCCAAGATTGGTAGAAATTTTATGTTTGTAAGAAATATGAGTGATGTAGGTGTAAAACAAAGTTTTAAAATTAAACATGTAGGATAGTTCAAGGGGAAATGGTATTGTGGATGGAATTTTTGATTGGAACTATTCATAAGTTTTTGGGACACACTACAAGTGGAAAGTGTAATAGATTCATTAAATTTTAGAGTTAATCCAAATAAGGAAAAATTCATATAGCCTCTTAGAGAGAATATTATGTTGTGGCATTACAGACTAGTGCATATCAAAGAGAAGGGGCTTCGAGTATGACATGCTAAAGGTATATGTAATTACACTCCCAACATTTGGGTTTTTAATGATATGCCTTAGATTGGAAAACACATAGATTTATGTGAGGTTTCTTTGGTTAAAGCAAGCATGTTACCCTATGGGAAGTCAATCCAATGCATGAGCAGTTCTAAAAAAAAGGGGGGAAAGAAAGTGTGCCCCTTGGAAGCCTGTAATAGTATGAAACTTGAATGGAACACACGATATGAAAATACATCACACAAAATAACAAGAAGAATAGTCCACAAGTTAAAGTCGACATATTAAAACATGAGCATGCATTCAAAATGATTCATACAAATGAAAAAAAAATATTTCATAAGCATATGTGTAAGTTAAACAACATACACAATAAACATAACCAGATTAGTCCAACTAAATTTACAATATATGCATGAAGACGTGTCGCCTTTCATTATATATTATAAGCGAAAGTGCCGCTCATACATATAACATGATGAAAAATTTTTCTAATAGTGGAACATGAAGTCCACAACACCTACTCCTCCCAAATAAGTGTGCTCCCTCTATGCTACAGAGAAGCCAAGGATGAAACAAAAATCCCAAGCCTTCTCTAAGCCTAAGCCTAGCCAAAATCTTGGCTCCCAAAATCTCGTTACAAGACTTATGAGGATGTATTTATAACCAAAGGGGGATGAATCTTTGCATACCCCCTTGCTGAATATTTGACTCCCCTCATGACTCGTCACATTACATATGATTCTTCGCATTCCATCATGGAAAAATTAAATTTAACACATTTAATAATTACAAATAATATTACAAGTTAGACTCGTACCCATATAAGAAAAAATAGGGTAGAGACAACTTGATAGCTTGACAAGAGAAAATACTATGATGCTGGTGTTGGGATGGACTCATGTTGAGAATCTTGTACTTGGTATTTCTTGGTCACATACTCATACCAATCTTGGTACTATGTGAAGCTCTGCCCAAAATATGAGATACTGTTAGGTTGGAAGCAGACTCTTCCCTCCATTGCATCCAGATACAATCTCTTGAAACTGGTCTTCACATATTCTTCAATCAAGTGAAAAATGGATTTAATCTGAACCAGACCACCAATGTATGTATGCAAGGTATGTTTTTGATATCCATGTCCTATCAGGTTCCCTCCTTCTCAAGTTTCTTCCCATAGTTATCAATCTCTTATCGGACTTGTTGCTTGTGTTTAGTGTCAGTGAGTGTACCAATTGATGGGATCTTATGGGTTCTCACCATGAAATCCAAGCTGCCATATATCCATCTATTTGTGGCCTGAATACTTCTAATGAACGAGACAATTTTATTTCTATTATGGACTAACATTCGAACTCTGGTTTTCTCTAACTCTTCCTACAACTTCATCTTATTTACCAGTGTGAGTGGTGTGGACTTGTATCACATTTTCCACTCATGCACAAGAATGATGGAAGTTTGTATATTCTTGAGGATTATATCAAAATCAATGCTCTCTCGTAGCAAGCCATTTAGGTGGAAAAATTCCTTATGGAAAGTTTCCAGATCCTCATAAATATCCTGCATAGTGTCTGAAAGTGTGGATACTTCTATGAGTATAACTGCTCTAATCTCCTCAAAGTAGACCTATGTGGATGGTGCACTTGCACTGCTACATGGATTTGTTCATTCTCTTGCCGAAGTTGCTATATTTTCTATAGTAACTGATTATTCTCGGCAACCAAACATTGGGTGTTAGATCTAGCCACTTCTACAAAGTCCTAGCTCGTATTGGAAATGGCATTTATATTCATGCTAGTATCAACCACGATCACCCTTTCTCTCATAAAAACATGTGATGCATGATCATCCAGGAAATTATTTCTTCACGCATGTAATGAAATGATAGATTCTACACATCCATGACCGGATCATCATCAATGGGAATCACCTCCCCTTCATCACTCAATGCTTACTCTACTGCTAGAGGTGGTGGAGTCAGAGTGGTGGCCTGAGATGCACTAGGCATCAAGTCCACATCTTCATTTAGCTGCTCGAGTCCCACTTCCATGTCCATGATCTGCATCAACTCTTCAATTTCTTGATCAAACTCTTGCTCTTTCATATTTTCAATCACTCCTTATGTTGTTAACTGATCCTGTACCTATTTTAATCCTGTATAGGTGTCATCTCTACTGTTGTGGCACCTTTCCTTTATTACTCTCCTTTCTTTTGTCTCTCCTCTTGTTCCCTTCTTCTAAGGTCTCATTTTTCATTCAACTCTTATTCTTCTCTTTTCACTCACTACAATAGTTCTTATATGGATTTCTTCTCTCTCTTCGTAGGCTCAACTCTTTGGTGTCTTTTTTCCCTCTTGTATTCGATCGCTAAAGACACGTTTTCAGTAAGAGGATTTTATTTCATTTTCCATATTTGTTCCTCTTCGTATGGTCTATTAGGTCCCCGTATTTTTTTATATTGGCGAGGGAAAATGTACAGGGGTAACATCAAACCAGTCTTTGGAGTCCTAGGACCTAGCCTTCCTAGACTCAGAGAGGGCTCTATATGTTTTTGTGTAAAGATGTTGCGTGGGTTTTCAAGCAAAACAAATAGAGTAGGAGATATTTATACCATTGGGCTATGGAGTCTGCAAAAGATATAGAAAGGTAAAAAAATAGGGCAAGGATGCTTCGGAGGGAAAGTATAACAAAGCTAAATGGATCTAAAATATTATGTGAGTGGAGTGAACAATAAATTGTGAACAAAGTAGGTGCAAAGGGCAGTTAAGAATCCTTTGTCAAATACTACAACAAGAAAAGCCTCTAAGAATACTATGCATGAAGACAAAAGAAAAGATAATGCATACCATACTTCTTTCACCAAACCCTAGCAAGCAAACATCAAGACAACAATCCAGTAAACCCTAGAGAGCACAGAACTCCTAACCTCTCTAGCTATCTACCTTCAAAGAAAGACAACATGCAAGATAACAATAGGGATGATCAAGAAGCAGGGAACTCCTAATATTTATTAATCAAACTACAAGGAACATCAAAAAAACCATTTAAGATGAACAAAAGGGCATGGAAAATCATAAACCTCTTTAGCTTAAACCCTAACTAGCAATACTTCAAGGTAAAGACCTCAAAAACAATGTTTAAAGTGGTTCCAAAAGGCAGAGCTAACCATAAACATCTTTGGCACTGACTCCATTGAATCATTCTTGAGATAAAAAAGCTGAGTGGGTTTAGAGAGAAATTAAGAATTCTCTAAACTAACCTACAAGAGGAAAACATAAAATCAAGAGAAAGAGACAGACTTAATAAGCCTTTGATAGCATACCTTAACCTAAAATTTATGTTCTAATGCAAGGGAAAGCTGAAACAAGATGTAAAACAGAATATGGCAAGTACAAAATGAGAATGAAATCACCATTATCCATGTTCATAAATCCTGCAAAGTGCTTGGCTCCATTGTTATTCAGTCCAAGAGAAATAGAAGGCCCCAAAGTCAAAAAATCCTTACAACTCTGAGCCTATGCTCAGTTCAGCAAGTAACTGACAAACAACCAAAAAACATGAAAAATCAGGCCCTTATGTAGTATTTATCATGAAAAGGAGATTCAAAAACCTAGCTAGGGTTTTGGAGGCCATTAATTTCTCATAAATATATTTTTTGTCAATTAAGACCATGCAAGGCCCAAGGCACAAAATATGTAATGTAATAAATGAAAAATAACTTCTAACACCTAACTTCAGCAAAAAAATAATTTTTAGGCTCTTCAATAACTCCAAAATATCTTCAAGGGTGTTTTTGTGACTTTTTTGAAGGGTGTAGCATTGAGGTCCAAGGGCGCAATGCCTCCACTCGAAAAATTAGTCACCTTGCAGCTATGTTTTTAAGGCCTTCTGGATGTTGAAATGAGCTATGTGATAGCTTGTTGGAAACCCTGTCAAGACTAATTTCGAAAAATTCCTATATTTTTCTATTTGGTGTGCATTTTCCTTCCCAAAAACAAAATCTTCGAAGACTGCAAAGGGCATAGCGCCTGCCCTGAAAATTGGGCAGAAAGGTGGTTTTTTGGGTGTTTTTGGCACTTATGGAGGACCAAACCTACTCCAAATGATCTGAATTTTTTTTTTTCATGATTACCTTGGCCTACGGAAACCAAAAATGTAAACCACTATTCAATAAAGTTCCCCAAAAAGGAGCGTAGTGCCTGCACTGGGAAAAATTTCTTCTTTTGTAGCTGAGATTTGGAGGCCTTCCCGGTGTCCAAATGAGCTCCATGATAGCTCATTGGAAAGCTTGTCCAGTATAGTTTCCAAAAATACCTTTATTTTTCAGAATCAAATTCGTTTACCTGCCAAGAAAATAATTCTCCCAATACTTCTGCAGGCAAGGGTGCAACAGTGAGGTCCAAGGGCACAACGGCCACAATGGAAAAATGGGTAATCTTGCAGCTAAGTTTTGAAGGCCTTCCCGGTGTTGGGATAAGTTCTGTGATAGCTCGTTGGAAATATTGTCAAGTATACTTTTCAAAAATTTCCCTTTTATTTCTGATCAGACTTCATTTTCCTATACAAAAACCAAATCTCCCAAGGATGCTAAGGACGCTGCGCTAGCCCTGAAAACAAGGTAGAAAGGTGAAATTTTGCATGTTTTTGGCCCTTTTGGAGGACCAGTTTTGCTCCAAATGAGCTGAAACTTGGTGAGTATGATTTCCTTCGCCTAAGGAACCAAAAAATATAAATTTTTCCTTCAATGGTTGCCCCAAGAAAAGGAGCAGGACCCTTGGCCCTCAAAAAAAGTAAAAAATCCAAACACCTCAAAAACTTGCCAAACTTTGGCTTTTTGCTGCTAATTGGGTTCGGGATGTTTATAGGTGGTGGGTCAGCCAATTTTTTAAGGTTGTCCTTTATTTTAGCATCCTTGGCCCCATCATACCTCTCATAGGCCTCATTTTCCTCACTGCACTTTCTTCACTAATGATTCATCAACTTTTCCCTCATCTGATCCACTGACTTGTGTGTTGTCTTATCAGTGTCATCAAGGCTCTTTGAGCCACTGTCAATTATCCTTACTTTCATTTCCCTCTTCGCTATCTTTATCACTGATGTGCCTCACTAACCTCTTCTTCATTTACATTTTAATTACAACCTTCAATGCTCCTTATTTACTGCATGATTCCTTTTTTTGAATCACCCCCCTTCACTGCCACTTCTTCATTGATTGTTTTTTCATTGTTTCCTCTCCCTTAGTGAAATTTTAAAAAAACTATCTTCAGATACCTTACGACCTAAAAATTAAAATAATATAAAGGGATAATGGAATGGCAACATTTTCAGTGTAGGGGATGAATGAATGAATGTTATGACCTATTTTAGATAAATTACAACCTTTAAACATAATGTAATCACCCTTGTCAATTACTGATCTTCTTGATAAGTAGATGGAATGAGGTTCAACAGTGATTGCAAGTTCAAGCCTTAGGGTATATTTTTACGGTTTCAATTCCTTTCAATTAAATCATCCAAAATTCTTGAGAATGAGCTGATGACATGTACTTACCCTCACTAGCGTTTGGAGAACCTTGGAGATGATTTGAAGCAGCTTTGAGGTGATTTCAAAAATTTTGTAGGGATTAGAAGTCCTCTCTAGCCTAACCTATAGCCTAAGAGCGTACATAGATAGTTAGGGTTTACCTATTAGGAATTTGGGAATCATGGGCATGAGTTAGGCTATAGGTAAACCCTAGATAAAAATGGTGTTATGGGCAAGGGAAAAATAGAGAAATGATGTTATAAATGGGAAAATAGGATAGATATCAGTGGCAAAAGTCCATAAGGATTTTTTTAGGAGTGTTAGGGTGACCATGAAAATGGAAAAATGGTAGAATAGTGAAAAAATTTCCATAAGGATAATGAAGGCAGTGAGATTTATAAAACTCACAATATTTAGGGAATTTTGTTTTTAGAAATATTGAACCAATATTTAGTCTTATACAAATAGTAAAAATTACTGATGACTAATAGTGACTCCACTTGGAGAGGGCACCTCCTTTTCAGGAGGTGTCTAGGACCTCGGATTTCAGAGCTTTGAGTTTTGAAGACTAGTGCCTTACTTGCACTTTGTAGATCTTTCTTCCTTCATTTTTTGATGTTCTCTTGAAGCCATGATCTCAAAATCAGAAAGACATGTGTGCTTAAACCTTATTTATACCTACCCATCCTACTTTTCCTAACATTTTTTCTTCTTTTGGGCGCATTTGAACTAGCAAACCGTTGACATTATTTTCTTTTGAAAGCATAAAAAACATTTTACTTGTACCCTTATCACTTCCAAAAGGTCATATTAGGCTAAAGAACTCTCATATTCTCTACCTAGTCTACTCATTTTTCAAGATTAAGCTGTTTGACAAACTTTATTCTCTAACCTACTGACATGAAATTCAAAACATGATCAAACCTTGATTAAGAAATCTGATTAGCCATGGGTTGTGGCATTTGGACAAGTTGCACACAGACATTATTGTTGTACAATAAAATACTAGAAAACATGACGGCTGTGATTTAGAATTTTTTATACATCCCTCCCATTTTCTTTGATTCGGATTTGAGCATTGAGAACCAACATCTTTTCTTAATCTAATCTACTGAAAAGCCATGCTTAAATGGTTTGACAAGTCTTCATTCACTAACTTATCAACAGAAATTTACAACATGTTCAATCATGATTAGGCTAAATGACTAAACAAGACTTTCTTTTCTTCAACAAGAGTGGAATTTAGACTTGCACACTTTTAGAAGTACTATTTTTTTGGTATGGGTTTGTACCTATTCTTTAAAACTGCCTTCTCTTTCTTCCTTTCTCTGTTTTTGTGTTTTCATTTTTTCACAAAACAATCTGAAACTAAAGATAGAAAGATGGTCATAGTACTAAGTTTATTTTAATATCTATCTATCCTAACCTAAATTTACATGTGGTATATGTTCATTTGGTGAAATCTATTTTCCAATATAACCAATCAAGTAGATGATTCCATGAGCGATCTCGGTTCAGCTCTTTCAGTGTGCTGAAAAAATCAAAAGGCCACTCCCACTTTACTTGTTTTTGAACAGTAGTGCCTAAAAGTTTTCTTATACTTTGCAACGGATTTTTTCTAGTATAACACACTCCTCCTTTAGATGTATCTAAGAAAGCAGCAAAATGACCTTGGAATAATACCTAACTTGGAGGATTTGAGAAATACACTTCATTCAGGACTACTCCTTCCTCCACTTGGCTATGCTTGGGATTGTTTTGAGAAATAACCTCTTCCCCTTCCTCATGATCATCTACATTGTGAGACTCATCACATATTGCAAGTTTTTCCTCTAGAAAAGATGATGTGTTCTAATTGAGTGGGCTGAATTGTATGTGAAGGCCATCATGTTCATGAGCAGATGTACATTCTGGCAACAAATCTTCTTGATAAGGAAGTGCAACAGCTCTCATATGATTATCAATTTCCAAGCCTTCATCTGCAACTTGAAATTCAATGGGACTTGGTGGCTATATATCAGGATATAATGAAGCCTCTAGGTCACCAATGATTTCCTCAACCATCTCAGGAAAGGGCTTCTCATTTACAACTCACGCAAGAAGTTCATTATCTTCACCCAAATCAACATCAAAACTGAAAGACTGCTAATTTCCAATCACATGAAAGTTATTTCTGATGGACTGAAATGAAGTAGAATAAAGAGTCAGAGATTCTTCATTTACTTCCATATATGTATTGGTTGATTACCATTTTGATGAAACTGAACTTCCTCCCACAAAATCGTTGTTGATTGCTTTGCAAGATTAGCTTCTGCTTGGAGGACATGACCGTCATCATACTGATAAAAATTTGGAAAATCATCAAAATAAGTAATGTCACCAATCAAACATATTGGATTATCATATTTTTTTTCTTAAAATTTATCTACACATCCATTTTCTGATCTTTGATAGCTAGGATTAGCATGATAATGAATAAAAGTGTTATTTTCACACGAAGGTTTAGAGGCTTGCTGCATGCTTAGAATCTGATTTATTTCCTATTTAGTCAAAAGAGGAGACATTTTTCTCTTTCTTTGGATAACACTACAATAGTTCTCTTTCTCTTGTGAAGGATGATTTTGAGGTTGAATGCCTTATTGAGCCTCATCTAGAAGAGATGGTGAATCATCGTTTGTGCTTTCAGGGAGATCCAATGGATTTTCTTCCCTTAGTTCCTAATTGATTTCATCCTCAACCAACTCTTCTTGGTTGTCATAATAGTTATCTTGAGTCTAAAATGCATGAATTTATTCTAATAGATCCTCAGGATGCAAATTTCCCAAATCTTCATTGATGTTTACAAGGTGTTGTATGAGATCTTTAGATTGATCACAACAATTTTCAGCTAATGATAAATATGGATAGTTTTCTTTATAATGCTCATAAAATACCTTGTGGAAATCCTCTAAGGAAGACAAACTACCAGGTTCTACGCCTTCATACCATTCTCTAGCTTTCCCTTCTAATATCCCCATGAACATTTTCATGAGGAAGTCCTGATTCCATTCAAATTTTAACCTCCATACATGTATATGAAATTTGATGAGATGTAATAAGGGGTCATCAAATTTCTCATTTTGAAACATAGGCAGGTTTGAAACCTATTCTATCTCAGGCATTTTGTGTGGTAACCCAACAATGTGACCTCTGTTCATCGGAGCATATCTCCGTTGTATCCTTGGATCCATGTTTGTCAATCAGGAAGGGTCATTGCACATTTTCAACCAGTCTAGGGTCTTATACCAGTGGATTCTTTAGGTCTATTGAGAGTTGTGGAGTCGCCAGGTCGAAGGTTTTCAACTTTTTTGTCCACCATCAACAATATCAGTAATGTTTAATGCATTCCTAGGGGAGTCTGTGAGAACTAGTTGGGTTATTAGGCCTACTGGAGGCTAGTCGATTCGCTAGGTAGATGATGTTTACTATGTTTAAGGATGTTCTTTTTTTCCACCATCAACAACTAGATACCAATCTAAGGATTTTTGTGGGTTTTCTGAGGTCCTAAGGAATACTTAGATTGTCACTAACTCAAAAGGTCCCACCGTGATCGCCATTATGTTAGGTCCCCATAATTTGTCATATTGGAAAGGGAAAATGTACAAGGGTAACATCAAACCGGTATTTGGAGTCCTAGGACCTAGCCTTCTTGGACTCAAAGAGGGCTCTTTATTATAAAGATTAGGGTTTGTTTGTTTGTTTTGATTGGTTGGGTGGGTTTTCAAGAAAAACAGATAGAGTAGGAGAGGTTTAGACCATTGGACAATGGATTCTGCAAAAGGTCTAGAAATTTACAACAATAGGTCAAGGATGCTTCAGAGGGAAAGTATAACAAAGCTAAATGGATCTAAAATCTTATGTGAGTGGAGTGAACAATAAATTGTGAACAAAGTAGGTGCAAAGGGTAGTTAAGAATCCTTTTTCAAATACTAAAACAAGAAAGGCCTCTAGGAATACTATGCATGAAGACAAAACCAAAGACATGGCATACCATAATTCTTTGACCAAACCCTAGCAAGAAAACATCAAGATAATAATCCAGTAAACCCTAGAGAGCAGGGAAATCCTAAGATTTCTTAATCAAACTATAAGGAACTTCAAAAAAACCATTTAAGATGAACAGAAGGGCATGGAAAACCATAAACCTCTTCAGTTTAATACCTAACTAGCAATACTTCGAAGTAAAGACCTCAAAAACAATGTTTAAAGTGGTTCCAAAGGGCAGGGCTAACCATAAACCTCTTTGGAACTGACTCCATTGAATCATTATTGAGATAAAAAAGCTGAGTGGGTTTAGAGAGAAATTAATAATTCTTTAAAGTGGCCTAGCAAAGGAAAACATGAAAGCAAAAGAAACAGACAAACTTAATGAGCCTTTGAAAACATACCTTAAGCTAAAATTTATGTTCTAATGCAAGGGAAAGGTGAAAAAATATGTAAAATAGAATATGACAAGTAAAAAATGAGAATTACATCACCATTATCCATGTTCATGAATCTTGCAAAGTGCTTAGCTCCATTGTTATTCAATCCAAGAGAAACAGAAAGCCCCAAAGTAAAAAACTCCTTACAACTCAGAGCCTATGCTCAGTTCAAAAATTAACCAACCCAAAACCAACCAACATGAAAAATGAGGCCCTCATGCATTATTTATCATTAAAAGGAGATTCAAAACCCTAGCTAGGGTTTTAGAGGGCATTAATTTCTCATAAATATCAATTTTGTCCATTAAGACCACGCAAGCCCCAAGGCACAAAATATATACTGTAATAAATGAAAAATAACTTCTAACACCTAAATTTGGAAAAAAATGACTTTTAGGCTCTTCAATAACTCCAAAATATCTTCAAGTGTGTTCTGTTGAATTTTTTGCAAGGATGTAGCTTTTAGGTCCAAGGGCGTAGCGCCTCCACTCGAAAAATAGGTCACCTTGCAACTAAGTTTTGAAGGCCTTCCCGATGTCAAAATGAGATCCATGATAGCTCGCTGGAAAGCCTATCAAGTATAATTTCCAAAAAATCCTTTAGTTTTTCATTTTGTGTCCCTTTCCTGCCAAAAAACCAAATCTCCCAAGACTGCTAAGGGTGCAACGATTGCCCTGAAAATTGTGCAGAAAGGTGGTTTTTTGGGTGTTTTTGGCACTTTTGGAGGACCAAAACTACTCCAAATGATATGAAATGTTTTTTGCATGATTCCTGTGGCCTAAGGAATCCAAAAATATAAACCAATCCTCAATAAAGTTCCCCAAAAAAGGGATAAATTCCTGCCTAGGAAAAATTTCCTGTTTTGTAGCTGATATTTGGAGGCCTTCCCAATGTATAAATGAGCTCCATGATAGCTCATTGGAAAGCTTGTCCAGTATAGTTTCCAAAAATAAATTTATTTTTCAGAATGGAATTCATTTACCTCCCCAAAAAATTATTCTCCCAAGACTGCTACAGGCAAGGGCGCAACAGTGAGGTCCAAGGGCAGAACGCCTGCACTCGAAAAATGGGTCATATTATAGCTAAGTTTTTGAGGCCTTCCTAGTGTTGGAATGAGCTCCGTGATAGGTTGTTGGAAATATTGTCATGTCTACTTTCAAAAAAATTCATTTTTTTTCTGGTTGGACTTTAGTTACTAGTTGAAAAACCAAATCTCCCAAGGCTGATAAGGGCGCAACACTAGCCCTGAAAACAAGGCAGAAAGGTGCAATTTTGCATGTTTTTGGCCCTTTTGGAGGACTAGTTTTGCTCCAAATGAGATGAATATTGGTGAGTGTGATTTCCTTTTCCTAAATAACCTAAAAATTTAAAATTTTCCATCAATTTATGCCCCAAGAAAAGGCGCAGTGCCAAGGGCACTGTGCCTTGTCCCTCAAAAACAGTAAAAAATCCAAACACTTCAAAAAGTTGCCAAACTTTGGATTTGTGCTGGTGATTGGGATTTGGATGTTCGTAGTGGGTGGGTCAACCAGTTTTTTAAGGTTTTATTTTTTTTTAGCCTCCTTGGCACCATCATACCTCTCATAGGCCTCATTTCCCTCACTGCACTTTCTTCACTAATGATTCTTCAACTTTGCCCTCATATGATCCGCTGACTTGTGTGTTGTCATTATCAGTGTCATCAAGGCTCTTTTAGACATTGTTAATCATCCTTACTTTCATTTAACTCTCTGCTATCTTTATCACTGATGTGCCTCACTAACCTCTTCTTCATTTACATTTTCCTTACAACCTTCAATGCTCCTTCTTTATAGCCTTATTCCTTATTTTCATCATCCCCCTTCACTGAGTGCATTTCACATCTTCACACTGTCCAAATTGGTCCCATGATATCTCATTGGAAATATTATCTTGTATAGTATCCAAATATACCTTTTTTTTGCTGATTGGAGTTGATTTGACCTGTAAAAAGTTGATTCTCCCAAGACTGGTCAAAAGGTGCATAATTATTGTGCATAAATGCAGAGTGTTGGTGCAGGTAGAATTTTGAGGCCTTCCTCAACTCCAAATTGAGGTCATGATATCTCATTTTAAATATATTCTAGTATAATTGTCATTTGACTCATCAATAAAGTCAGTTGGAGACTCCAGCTATGAAAAAAGTTGATTTTTTCAAGACCACTCCAGAAGTGCAGCAATTCTCCCATGACACCTAAATTTTTGAAATTGTGCTAAAACCATGAAACCTATGTAAAATATGAAGGAATTTTTTCTTATTGGATCTATTATGGACAAAAACCTTTCTCACTTTTGTCAAATTCATCTCTGTTAGGTCAAAAACATAGTTTGAAGCAAAACCGGCCCTATGAGTGACAAATGTCTTGGCTCTTGGAATGAATTCCTGGAAAATGATGGAGGCATGATGTTTATGAGTTGGTGTGGCTTCATGATTGCTGATATGACCTACCATATGGATATTCTACTCCTACACCTTTTTTCCATAGCAAACCCTAGCCTAGTGGAAGAGGAAACTAGAGTTTAGTGCTTCCTCCATGTCATTTTCTGCAGGGGGTCACTATTTTGGCACTCAAATGGACTATCAAGTTCAAAACCCTAGTTCTCCTCAAGACCAATTTTTCCTCCTCTAATGTAATTTTTCTTCATTTAGGAACATACCTTTCATCTTATCAATTTCTTCTATTGATTGACCTCTTAACACTCCTACAGAAGTGTCAAGTTACATTTCCCTTTTATAGAACTTGAATTTGAGAAGGTTGTCTTGTTTGGAGACTTTCAGATCTTTTCTTGAATAACCATGTATCAACATTTCAAGACCTATGAACCATATTATAAAAAATAAAAACATTGTCTGAAACACCAATGATTGACCTTGGACCATATGAAACCCTAATTGACCTAGTGGGGGGTTCTTTGACCTAGTCCTTGACTGAAAATGGGTTTGGAGACTTTAAGTGTAAATAGAGAGAATTGACTAAGTGATGTATTGAAGATCCAAAATCCAATGTACTTGATTTATCTAAAGAGCCTACGGAGATATTTTTGAGACCATCATTGCTTGAGAAATTTGGGAATCATGGGCATGAGTTAGGCTATAGGTAAACCTTAGATGAAAGTGGAGTTATGGGCAAGGGAAAAAGAGAGAAATGAGGTTATAGATGGGAAAATATGATAGAGATGAGTGGCACAAGCCCATAAAGAGTTTTTTAGGAGTGGTAGGGTGACCATGAAAATGGAAAAATGGTAGAATAGTGAAAAAATTTCCATAAGGATAATGAAGGCATTGAGATTTCTAAAACTCACAATATTCAGGGAATTTTGTTTTTAGAAATCTTGATCCAATATTTAGTCATCTATAGATAGTAAAAATTAATGATGACCAACATGGTCTTCTACCTTCCTCTTTCCTCTGTCATGCATCGAATTGTTGCATGTTGTTGTTGCTACTACTTCCGGAACTGCTACTACTTGCGGAAAAAATTGAGAATTTCTAGTTGTACTCATTGGCTCAAGTGGTTGGGAAGAGTTATAATAATTCTTTGATGGTTCTTCCTACAACCACTGATATATACCTCTGACCTAGTTGAAGTACACTCTCGCACAATGTTCTTTTCAAATCACCCTCAGATCATGCAAATTGTAACTCTTGGTGTCAAACTTGAATTTGACTATCTCTTTACTTTCATCATCTATGACCTTAAAATTTTAATCTCTTATAATATTACCTGCAAAGGAAGAGTTGGACATGGGTCCTTGTTCATCCTATGGAGTGTTTCTGACAATCCTGTAGAGAGATAATAGGCAATCTCTTGCATGACCAATTTGTTGGTGGCATTTCTCGGTAAAATATGTGGTGGCTTCTACTCGCTAAACACTTTGATCCATGTTCGATAGACCCAGGGGAACCAATCAAAAACCCCTGATATCACCTCCATATCTACTTAGGACATGTAAGGTGGGTCCTCCTGAAAGATCATCCTGTAGAGTAGGATAATGAAATGATTAGTAAACTACTCCATGACTCCATGATGATTCCAGTCTCAGAGTAGCTTGAAATTAATATGTATGGTATTTTGTCTCGGTTTCCATGTCCAATACATGCTAGGGAACTGGTTTTTCACACAGATTGCATGCAGTAGGCATGCAGACATGTAGAATAATTCTTTCTCACCCTTTTGTGGATTCCGAGTTTTAGTCACATGAAATCTTAGCTAATGATGCAAAAGATTTAACCATTTTAATGACTCCCCCTTGTTCACTACCTAGCTCGGAGAGATAGCCCACCCCTCCAGAAATGTCATTGTGTCTGACTGGCCATAGATCCTGCAACCTAGTATGACCAAAAGCTGATAAGATTTCCATACTGTTTTTGTCTTATACATGTGGGTGGTTGTTTGTCTAAGCTCATTTGTCTCTTTCACCCAGAGCTTTATGATATCTCTTGTGTTTGTGTATCTATGAGTTGCATAAAATAGTAAGTCAGTGATTTTCATTGGCTCAGGAAGATGATACATCTATTAGATGTCTTATTCCCGGAATGTAGATACCTTCTCACCACTGATCTTTCTCACTATCATGGTTATCATATCAATGTTTGAAACAACCCAACTAATCACATCCAGACATGGGAAGGCTATATACCTGCATGAAATATTGTAAAGCCATAGATGCATAATGCAAAGATACACCTGCTGATTCTCTAAGTTTTCCTCAAAGTCCCTTGTGAATTCTTCCTTGATCTGTTGCCATGTCAGTTTAGATACATTTTCTATAAAAATATAAGCATCCAAGTATACTGGCACATTAAACGAGACTTGCTCAAATGCTTCCCTATTAATGATTTCAATGGTTTCCTTTTAGGAAGATCTCTTTTCTGCCACTATGAATGGTATTGTTGGAGAGTTTCTCAACAACTATTGTACCTGTGGGATAGAAAAGACACTAATGGCAAGAAAATGTCAACTATAAGAAAAACAACTTTCAAGACTTGTTCATGCAGCACACCAGGAAAATGAAAGGAAGGATTGTGAAATTTTTGGTTGAAAGAGGATTTGGTTGGCAGGGGAAACTATGAATTGTGCAATCCCAATAGTTAGTTATGAAGCTTGTGGCATGAAAGTGCGCAATGTGCAGTTTAGCCTTTGAAGTGAACCTGGAGAGACAACACATTGTGTAGTCTCAGCGGAAAAGGTGGTTGGATGAGGCCCGGAACTCTGAAATGTGAAATTAAGTCAACTAGTACTGTGAATTATACAGTTTGAGGAGACAAGCTTGATGTTTGAGCTCCCAGATTATGCAATTCCCGACTGGGAAATGGAAGTCCCGGCCAAGGGAATTAAAAATATTCTCAAGGGAAGTGTGAAAAATAATCATATATGAGAGATGGTGAAGGAATCACTGTAGATATGAATAAATTTTTATAACGAAAATTAAATCATGTGAAGAAGCTGAATAACAAAGAAGTAAACAACGTTGGTGAGGAGAGTCGCCGCAATGATGATAATCAATGCAAAAAGAAGAAACATATGCGAAACTTGTGAAAGGAAAAAAAAACCTTAAAAAACACCTCTATAGGCTAAATCATGTTAAAATGTGAGAATTCATGCAAATAAAGAAGAATAATAACAGTCATGCAAGCCAAACGACAGAACAACAATAAAAAAAGTGACTAGAAGCGATAAATGCAAAACTCACTAGAAAACACGACAACGATAAGACTGAAGGTTGCTTGATCTACTCGGGAATGCTAGATCTCCAAGATAAAATTTAATAACGACGTATAGAGGATTCAATTAGATAGATTTTATAAATTATGGTTTATGATGAACATGCCAAAAGTCAAGGAAAAAGCGGCACTTGGTGACAATTTCCAAAAATAGCAAGTGTCCTTCCTTCAGCTTGCTAAAAATAGATCCATATATTTTAGGAATGCTCTTTTTATTTTCTAATTTTTTTAGGGAAAACTTTCCATGCACCTCACAGGGAAGGATTTCATAGTTTCGGGGAACTGATAGCTCCCGACTCAATGCACTATGCAGTTTTTTAGCTCAGTGAGTGATTGCACATTTTCTGAGCATAGTGTTTGGTTTACTATGATGAATACACAATTTTTTAGCTCTAGGAAGAGCTATGAGTCATGACTCTGAAATTATGGTTGACAAGGATAAGAATTGCTTCCGAAATTACACAATTTCTAGAGGCAAGCGCATAACAGCAATGTAAGACTTAGGAAAGAATTTAGCTTATGACTTAAAGAAATTTTCTAAGTGGAAAAAAATGAACAGAAGAAAAAATGAAAGATAAACATCAATCAAAGCATAGATACCTGATAATCATGCAAGGTATGGTCCTATGAAGGGAATTTAGGCTCCAAAATCTAGCCAATGGAAAAATTTTGGAGGGTGGTTGTAGCCACTACAAAATATATATACTAAATCTCATAAGTCTATATTTAATGGATATATGTGGTTTGAATAGATATAATATTTGGAACCCAAAAAATAATAAGGATGAGTATAGTAGAGATGTGGTATTTCAAGAAATGAAATATGTTATCAAACAATAAGTCCTATCAAGGGAGAAATAACTAAATAATATAGTGTTTTAATTGAAGTATAGTGAATTAGACTCTACAGAAGAATACTAGTTAGAATAAGAAGAACTACATACTCTATTACTAAGGATATTTTTTCAGGAAATAAGGAAACTAATAATTCATACTACACCAAATTTCCATTAAAATTGTACTTTTTCTTACTAACAATGTTGATCACATAATCGTTAGGTATGTAGTGGATTGAAAGTATGGAAAACTCTAGGCAAGGGTAATACTTGAAGAAATGGCATCCTTGGACAAGAATGAGGCTTCAGATGTAGTGGAATTCCTATAAGGATTAAATCCCAAATGATATAAATGGTTATTTAAGAATAAGTTTAATTTAAAATGAAATTTGCAATAATAGTAAGTTTAGCTAGTAGAAAAAGGTTACTTCTAGGAGGAGCAAATTTATTTTTGTGAGCCTTTTTCTCCTATTGCAAAGCTAACATATATTATTTTTGTTTTACTTGTTGATTCTACTTATAATTTTCAAGTAGAACAAACATATGCGAAGACACCATTCCTTGATGGTGATTTAGAAGAAAACATGTATTTGAAATAAAAATAAAGCATTGCAGTGAATGGAAATACATATTTGCTATCAAGGCTAAAAATGTCTATGTATAGGTTAAATTAATCACAAAGGATGTGGGTTAAAAATTTTGATGTTTATATATGGGAATATAGATTCATAGGGAGTAAAGCAGATCATTGTATATTTCAAATAAATTGGTAATTATATTATTTATTTGGTATTGTATGTGGATTATATGTTTCAAATTGGAAACAATAAGGTAATAATTCAATATGTGAAAGCATAATTGTATTTTAAAATATATGTGAAGGATCTTTATCTTGAAAAATTCATTTTGGTAATGGATTTTGAAAGATATTTGGAAAGTAGGAAACTCTCATAAATCATAGGAAGTATGTTAAAATAATATTACGTAGGTTTAATATGAAGGAATGCCAACTGGTAAACGTCCTTATTCCTATAGATGTAAAGTTATCTACATATTAGTGTCCCAAAACAAAGGAAGATGAAGTGTATATGTCTTGTGTTCTATGGGGGTGCAATAGGTATTTTGATGTATGAAATGATTTATAATAGACTATGGATTAAACGTTGTGGGAGTTTTAGTAGGTATATTCTGAAACCATGGAAGGAGAATTGGGAAAAAGTAACGAGGGTTGCAAGGTATGTGTGTCAAACTAATTTTTGTAGATTTTTCTACCAAGAATATGAGGATTAGTTATAGTGTTCGACATACATGGGTTTACTAATGTAGACTTCGATGGATATCCATATCATAAAATATTTATAATGGGGTGTGTGTTTAACCTATTTAGAGGAGAAATCAGTTAGATGATAAGGTGATAGTATGTAGTGGCCCTCTCAACTACAAAAAATTAATACATGGAAGGCACTCATGCAATAAAGGAATATGTATATTGTGGTTAGGTATTGGGATGGTAACAAGATATAAGGATAAATTGTGATCCTTCGAGTGCAATACTTCTCATGAAGAACCTAGCTTATCATTCTAAGACGAGGAATACTAATATTGATCCGGATTTATGCAGGAACAAAATGGAATAAAAATATAACCATAAATAAAAATATTCATTGGAAAAATCACTTCATTTAATTAATATCAAAGAACAGAAATTTGCTGACAGACAGAATGGAAATAAACTAGCTAGGGCGCTGGTAGCTATCTTTGAGAAGAGATGTGGTGGCTGAAGGCCTCTGAACTGAGTTACAATGAGGCTCGAGGGCCTATTTATTATTTAGAAACAATGGAAAACCCTAAACATCCAAAAACCTAACCCTAGGAGATGAAGCACCAAAACTATGGGCCCCATTTGGGTAAATTGGTGTTTCAACTTCACGGGGACGTAACTTTGGCATACGATTTCCGTTTGATGCGAAACATACATTGTTAGAAAGATCTATCCGAGGAATAAAAATTTTGAGTGAGAAACATCTATCCATGGACCCATGTTGCTTCCAGTTTTCTCAAAAAACGTCGTTTAGGGCCTCAAAATAGCTCCAAAAGTTCAGGACCCGAAAAACCTCTAAAAATTTTAAGTTGTGCCGAAAATAAAAAACATAAAGAGACAATGGTGGGGCCCCAAGTGGAATAGGCGAGTGACCACTAATGTCCACCTAGATCATTCATCCCCCACTAGGAAGGAATGGTCCCCATTTCATTAAGTTCCTCCATGAGATGAGGAAACTTCTGCTGAACTTGGTCCCTAGTGAACCACTTTCCTTGGTGCAGGAGTTGGCCAGCTTTGACAACCCGATACAGTTGAATCTTCTGTTGGCGAGTGTTCTTGATTTGCATTTCCATGATACAGTCTATGGTGGCCTATTCTATGCAGTGTGGATTTAAATTTGTTGGTGTGAGTTGTTCTGTAATGTCAAAGGTGTCTAGTAGAGGTGGGAACTAAGGACGAAGGCAATCCACATTGAATACTGGGTGTAGACCAAGGAATGGTGGAATACTGAGCTCGAAGGAATTGTTCCTTACAAACTTGGTGATGGTGTAAGACCCATATCGGAGCGGGAAAAGCTTGCGGTGGGGTCCAGTGAGGCACTCCTTCTGCAAATGTAGCCACACTTTTTCAACCACCTAGAAGTTGTGTGGCACCCGATGTTGATCATGGAATTTCTTGTACTTAGCATTAGCTCTATCCAATATTTTATGAACTTGTTGGCAGATGTGTTGAATGCACTCGATGAAGCTATATTCTTTGTCAACTTTCGACTGGACATGAGCCAAATCAGCCTGAGTAGCCGCAAATGGCATGGCTATGTCAATGGGACATAATGGCTGGAATCCCAAGCCCACCTAAAAGGGGCTATGACCGATTGAGCTGTGGAGAGCTCGATTATAACTGTGTTGTACATAGGTAAGGCTCTTGTCCCATGTGCATGGATGCTTGGAATTTTACATGCGCAGAATGTGTACAATTATTCTGTTGATGACCTCTGTCTCGCCATCTGTTTGGGGATGGAAAGTTGTGGACTTGGTGAGCTTGGTGTCCAGCATTGACCAGAGTCTGGACCAAAATGTGCTGAGGAACCTTCTATCCCAATTTGATATGATAGACTCTAGGATCCCAAAGTGCACCCACACTCATTCAAAGAAGAGTTTAGCAGTGGCCTCTGCTGTGATATTCTTCTTGTAGGCCGCCATAATGGCCATCTTCGAGAATTTGTCGATGACCACGAAAACACAGTCATGTCCATGCTTAGTAGAAGGAAGGCCCAACATGTAATCCATGGAGATGGATTCCCACTGTCGACTAGGAGTAGGTAGTGGAGTATATAGGCCTTGCTTCTTGATGGTTGTTTTGGCAATGGCACAAGCAGTGCAGGATCTGATGTGCTTCCCGACATCCTTTCAAAGTTTCGGCCAATGAAAATTCTTCTGTAGTACTGCTACTATTTTCTCGACCCCCAAATGCCCAATGACTCGACTGTATTGTACTTCCCATATCATCTTGGCGCGCTTTCTTGAAGCAACACAAAGGTGTCTCAGGTGACATAAAAGTGCATCTTGGAGGTGAAAATTTGAAACTTGTGTACCCCCCAAGAGTGCCTTGTATGTGTGGCTGAATTTTGGGTCACTCTCATAGCGAAGCAGCCAATCAGAAGTCCCGTGCCCACAAGAGTTAAGAACGGTGGTGAGCACCACGATTGGTGGTCGGCTGAGATAGTCTGCAACATTATTGGTTCTACCCTTCTTGTACTTGATGTTAAAATGAAACTATTGCAGATATTTAGACCACTTCTGATGGAAATCATTCTGCAACTTCCCTTGTGTCTGTATGAACTGCAGGGGATGGTGGTCTATGTGGATGATTATTTCCTTCCCCAAAATGTAATGCTTCCATTGTCGACAAGCTTTCACAATGGAATACATTTCTTTGTCATAAGTCGGATACTTGCGAACTGTGTCAGACAATGTCTCACTATGATATTCCACTAGATGTCTCTGTTGAGTAATAACCACCCCAATAGCATAGTTAGAGGCATATGTCTCGAACTAAAATAGTTGTTGCAAGTCTGGTAATATGAGCACTAGGGTAGAAGAGAGGTAATTTTTCAATTCCGTAAATGCCTTCTGTTGAGATTCTGACCAAAAGAATTTTTCTCTCGCTTCTCCCTTGGTGACTTGACTCAAGGGCCAAGTGATATAAGATAATCCCAAAATGAACCTACGGTAGAAAATAGAAAGACCTAGAAAGCTGCGAAGCTTTGTTACAGTGGTTGGGGCTGGCCAATCCTGAAATACTTGGATCTTGGTTGGATCCACATGCATCCCCCTTTCATCAATAATGTATCCCAGATATTGAACCTGGGTCATGCCAAAAGTGCACTTCTCCAAATTGGCACACAAATTGTGTTGATGCATGTTGGTCAATTTAATTGTTTAACAATTCAAGTGCCACATAAATTGTCGACCCAGGAAGGTCTGGATGTTTCAAAGGCAATCACACACTATATATGCTCAATTCCAAAAGCAAAGAAAGGTTGTAGTATTTATTAAACTAATTGTATTAACCACATTGTTCACACCTCACTTTACCAAAGTTGAAGCCTAGTCATGTTACAGCAAAGACAATCATTCTATTGCAGAGTCTCATTCAAAGAATCCTAGAAAAGATAATGAAAATAAATGATTCTGCAGAAAGGAAAATCAACCAACTATAATGGAGAACAGGACCCTATTCCTCCAAGTAGGAATTTTCAGCACCTATTTCCTGATATCAAACCATCACATATTCATTTCATAAATATATTGTTGAAATAAAATAACTCACAACTTTCCAAAATGAATTGCACAAACCAATGTAGTGAATGATTTGAAAATAGAGTTCTAACAGGAAACACAAGATTTCAGAACTGTATAGATAATCTTCAGTAAACAGGGTTTAATCAAGGTGTGAATAACATAAACAGCTAACAGACTACGGGGACGAATGGGTGAATCTTGTGATGAAGGCGGGCCCTTTCCTTCTCACAAGATTCCCTAGAGAAAGAAATTAAATTGGAGTGCTCAAAATAGACTTTTATTCATCCGTCAAAAACTGGCATATTACAATGGAGTCTCACTCCTTCTCTGTTCAGGAAAATTCACTTCCCGCAGTCTCTAACTAACTTCTAATGATGATGTCTCCTCTTTTTAAAGAGGATACATCTATTACAGTTACATCAGAGAAATCCTATATTTATCCAAATCTGATCTTTTTTTCTTAAAATAGTGTCTTTCTGTTCTTCCAAAGCAGAATGCTGTTACGATGGATACAGGAGTACTAGCTTTGGAATGGTCCATGAAACAATTTCCCTTACTTGTCTTTGTCTTGTTGCCATTATACTTGGAATACGCCTTCAAAATCGCAAATCACGAGCGGTTTCAGCAACGGGATTTGCGTGCCTGTTGATTGTTTCATCAAAGTGATCTTCAAAATAGATTATCTGCGATCTTTAAACTGTCTCAACAACTATATACTTTCGATTAATGATTAAATATAAAAGTAATGTAGAATTATATGCAAGAAAAATTAAATATATAGTCAAGAGAAGAACTTTATATACCTTTTGGGAAAAATGGATAATGTAAACTTTAAGTATGGACTTAGAAAGAGTAAATTGGTGACAAAATATGTAGTCAAAGTGATACATTATGAGGTCCTAACATCCCCCCAGCTGAAAGGGCTGCATGTCCTCAGGCAAATTTTAGTCTGAGTCAGAGTCTGGATACTGACTTTTTGCATGCAAGTTACTCAAGCAATAACTATGGAAGGTGGCATCTGTCAAAGGTCTGAATCCCTGGTTACTTTGCAATTTCTGCCATGTTGTTGCCTCATCCCTGTTAGCCAATCTGTAATGAGCCTGATATCATTCTGTTGGCATCCATAAGATAGGGAAGTGAAAATCATAGCCAATCCAATTCTCAGCATGTTGCTGAACACATCTGATGTAGTTTGGTATTCTAGACAGTGTATTTTCAAGGTTAACAGGGCTAAAGGGATTATATTCTTGTCTCTCCTTAGAGTATTGTTGCCACAACATGTTTTTTGCCTTCAGAGCAATGGTCTCTTTGGCCCTGATTAACTGATGACACTCTCGGAGTACTGAGGCTTGCAATTGATTTATATGTCTACTCATTCCTAGCTTCTGCAAAAACTAATGATACTCTGCTACAAAAATGGCCAGATTTCGAGGTTCTGGCCTTATCCATAGCAGGCGATTATCCTCATTGTGCCTAGTC
This sequence comes from Pinus albicaulis, assembly GCA_034641835.2. Lineage (NCBI taxonomy): Eukaryota > Viridiplantae > Streptophyta > Pinopsida > Pinales > Pinaceae > Pinus > Pinus albicaulis. The sequence goes on along the minus strand of CM076571.1, from coordinate 903,278,671 downwards.
GCAAGGAAAGCGGTTTGCCATGTGATTTGATTGGCAAGAAAGGAAACAAATGCCCTAATCTGTACATCACCAAAAATAGGATTAATATTGACCTCTCTTTTTTCAGGCATAGCCTCATTATGAAGATACAACTCACATAATAGATGTTGATCACTAGTGGAAGCCTCAACAAATGTTTTGACAAACTCTTCAGCTGTGAGCAACTCATAAGGTCTCCCATCCTTAATTTCTTTCAACTGGAAATAGACAAGGAGTTCAGAAGAGAATATTTCAAGGATGGTTTCCCGGTGGCTAACAGTTTTTGTACTAACTGAAACATCAGGATCAATTTCTTTTTTAATTCCTTAGTTTCTTTCTTGGAATCTTTAAGTTGCTGAAGTGTCTGCTCCCAATTATTCCAATTGGAATACATATGATTTTGCCAGGCCAATTTATTCTGTTGTAAAAATTTGTCTTGATCAATAGCATACTGCTTCTTCCACTTATTCATTATTTCCAACTCTTTCCATGGTGGATTTTGTGTTCTGGCATTATAAGTAATGGGTTGAGGCATAGTCTGAGTAGCTGAATCAATTAATGTAGGGCAGGATACCTGTGGCTTGGTTTCTTTCTCCAAATTTTTTGAAGGCCCTACTGGTTCTTGTGTGACAGTAGGAAATTCTTTCTTAACTGCAACCGATGTGGATGCCTCAGGCACTAAGACTTTAACTATCTTATATCTGGCCTGTTGATATATGTTTCCATATTCATGACACATATATTCTTTACATGGGTCGTCCTTTTGCATCGATGTTGTATGGGCCAAGATGTAGAGATTTATCTCTTTATCAAAGGCTTCCCTTGTTGTTACCAAATCTCTTTTGTAGGCTTCTAATTCTTACTTTAAAAATTCATTTTCCTCTAAAAGAAAGGCCATGGTGACTGAACCTTGTGTATCAGTTGCTTTTGCTGAAGTTGATTGTTGTTTTTCAGCTGTAGTTGGTTCTTGTGTTTTAGCTACAACTAGTTTCCTTATAATATCATGTTGGATGTTTGATCTTTTCACTTTAGCAATTGGTTCTTGTGTTTCAGCTGCTGAGTGAGTAAATGGTTCTTGTGGAGCAGTTACTGTCTGAGGAGAAAATGATGTCATATTACCATAGGCATCTGGTTCTTGTGGAGTAGTTCCACAGGACGAGACAGGTAATGATTCTAGGGTTTGGAATGGTGATGATGAATGAATTTTTAGCAAGATAGCTGCAGGGTATGGGGTAATGGGAATGGTTTCAGATTCAATGGTTGTTTTCATTCTTCTCCTAGGTAGGAAACCAGAAAAAGTGGTAGCTTGCCTTTTCCTTTTATGAGGAAATTTTTCCCTAGGAGAAGGGCTATCGGAGGAGGTGGCTGCTTTGGATGCAGCCCTTGTTTTCCTTTTTGATACAGAGACTATTGAAATTTTCCTCTTCCTTTTATGAATAGGGGAAGATGGTGGTGTTTCAGCCTGAGAGTCATCACTAGGGATGTGGAGGGTGGGATGGGATGACTCTTCTAAATGAGATGGGCTTGGGGAGAAGTCAACTGGATTAACTGGTTCTAAAGAATGAATCAATGGAGGATCAGGAATATCTTCCAGTTGTTCTTCGTAAGAGCTTTCGGGGATTTCTTGGGGATTTTTAGCTTTTTGGGGAATTTCGGGGGCTTGTTCCAGAAGTAAACGTAGGTTATTTAGAGGGGGGTTTTGTTTAGCAAGGCCCCTCTGAATTAGTAATTTACAAAGGCGATGATGAGTAAGAGAAAGTAGTGGAAATTTTACTCATCTACAGTAATATGACATATTTTTAATACATCCAAGTGGATAATAAGGAATTTTTACTAGTCTACCATGTCGTAAGTGGCTCATTAAAACAAAGTCATGTTGATAAAATACCTGGTATCGACCCTCGCAAGTTAAATAATTCTTGACAAATTCAGCTACCTTTGGACACGGAGGAGGTAATGAGTGCAGTCCTACACCACGGCCTTTAATCTCAACATGTTCTCCTGGAAGAAGAAACTCATGTTGCGCATTTAGGATGATGTGCTTCTTGCTAAACCACTAGGCACCTGTGACTGGAAAACCCGAAACTTGCACTATATCGTCCTTTGTAACTGGAATTCGGACCCCCTGAATAATAGAATGGTCCTCCTGAAGGTTCTGTGCAAACTCCAGGACTTGCTGAGGGTCGAATTCTTGAAGTCTTTCAAAATATGTCATCCATCCTACCTGTTGGAAGATTTGGTAAGCATCTGGAAAAAATTCAAGAAAAGCCATTGAGTCGGGCTCATGTCTAATGGCCGGTCCTCCCATAGTTACTGGCTTAGGTAAAATACAGAGGCAGAGAGTAGAATTACCAGGCTTTGAACAGAGTAATCATTTTGACTGAGAACATGGAGTATCGGTAAAGGGCCGAAGTAATGGATGTAAAGAGTGACGGTGGTTTGCATGCTGTGAAATGATGGTTTGTAATTTTGAAATCCCCCCCATGTATGGTGAAATGATGTTTTCAAGTGTGCGGAGATTATAATCATAATGAGGGAAATCTTCTCTTTAAACTATCATTTAATTGTATTACATAGAATTCACATACCTTATATTTACCTTTACTTTATAATTTGAAATATATAGTGCTCGTTTATGGCAGCTTAATATTGATGGAAGAAATTTAGAATTCTCTGAAATGTAAGAGGATCATATTAGAGTCTGCTGAATTATAAGAGAAAGGTAGTAAATGGACAGTATTCACACAAGGAGTATGAAGAATAAAAGGGAAGGACTGAAGAAATTTGTGTAGTCATGTTTTTAGGGGAAAGAAATAATGTTTTAGCAAGGGAAAGATAATGAAATGCTGCTGAAAGTGGTGTTTTAGAAATGGGGAAATAAGAAAAATGTTGTTGAAAAGTGATGATTTAGACATGGAAAAATAAGGAAAGTATTTGCTGAGGAGTGGTATTTCAGCAATAAGGAATAGGGAAAATACTTGCTGGAGAATGGTGTTTCAGCAGTGGGTAAAATGGGAAAAATAGGAAAATGATATGAAAAGGGAAAGAAAGAGTAAGGGGATAAGTGATGACAAATTGCTGGGAGATGAGGAAATGAATTGAGATAAGGGAAACAAAGCTTCTCAGATTGAAGCTTAGATCTTCTTGTAATGAAGTTGTCCTCCTTGGTAAGTTCTTCCTTAATCTGCAAAATATAATTGTAACATGCCAACCCTTGACAGGGATTATTAGTTTTAAATCTAATTTAATACTAAAAATATAGTGCAGAAAACAATTAAATGCTATGAGGAGCAGAAGACTCCCCTAGAGAAAGATAATGTGCAAACAGGTTGCTGGTACAAACGAAGCCTGTGACCATTCACTAGTAGAGGTGTTTTAAAATTATCAATTGTTAAAAGTCTTACCGTTCCATTGGGAAAAATAGCATCTACTTTATAAGGTCCCAACCATCTTGTACGTAGCTTGCCTTGAAATTTCTCAAACCGAGAATCATACAATAAGGCCCAATTACCTTTTTGGAACTGCTTGTGCTTGATATTTTTATCATGCCACTTCATCCTTTGTTGTTGAATCATGGTTGTCTGATGAATGGCATCTAATATTTTTTCATCCAGTTTAAGAAGCTATTGCAACCTGGTTGTCTGCACATAATTCAAATCAAGGTTAACAGCTAAAGAAGTTCTTAAAGTTTTGATTTCAAATTCCATAAGAAAAACAACACTTTTACCATAAACCAATTCATAGGGAGAAAATTGTGTAGTATTTATCTACGTAGTTCTCTAAGCCCATAGTGCTTCAGGGAGCTTTGAGACCAATCCTTCCAGTTATCCTTCACTGTTTTGGTTAGAATGGCTTCTATTACTTTATTTGTGCTTTCCACCTGCCCATTGGCTTGGGGGTGGTATGGTGTAGTCATTTTATGATGAATATGATATTTCTGAAGGGTAGATTTGAAACCATGAGAATTGAAGGGAGGTCCTCCATTTCTAACTAGCTCTCTAGGAATTCCAAATCTAATAAAGATCTCTTCAAATAAGAAATCTAGGACAGCCTCTTCATTAGCTCTAAGAACTGCTTTGGCCTCCACCCATTTAGTCATATAATTTGTACAGACTAATATATAGACCCTTTGGTTGGATGGAGGATTAATGGGTCCTATAAAATCTAAGGCCCATATTTCAAATGGTTCGAGTATTACCTGGGGGTTTAATGGCATTTCATCTCTATGATTAGGTTGACCCATTCTCTGACAGCTATCACAAGCCCGCACATATTTCTTTGCATCCTTAAATAGTGAGGGCCAATAATAACCCATCCTCAGAATTTTATGTGTCGTTCTTTTATCAGCAAAATGCCCTCCGCAAGGGCCATCGTGACAAGATTTTAGTATGTCATACACCTCATCCTCTCTAATGCATCTTCGGATTTCATGATCAAATCCTGTGTAAAATAGACACCTGCTTATCCAGCTATACCTGACACTTTGTTGGATATTTTTTCTCTTTTCTCTATATGACGGGTGTGATGGTAACTTTCCTGCAGCCAGATAATTAGCAATGTCTGTGTACCAAGGTGAGTGAGTAGATACTGCAAATAAATACTCATCAGGAAAGGAATCATCTACTGGAATATTATTATCATTTTTTAACCGTGAAAGGAAATCAGCCACAACATTTTCTTTACCTGGTCGATCTACAATTGTAATATCAAACTCTTGCAGTAACAATAACCATCTGGTAACTCAAGCATTTGTGAAAAAAATTTTCATTAAATAATTAATAGTCGAGTGATCAGTATGGAAAAAAGTAGAATAACCAGTAATTTCATGTCAAAATTTGTTTGGCATAAATTACTACTAAAAATTCCTTTTCGGTAACTGTATAATTAAGCTCTACAGGGGTCATGTTTTTACTAATAAAATAGATGGCATAAGGAAGATGGTTTTCCTCTTGTCCCAAGATAGCTCCAATTGCAGTGCCTGAAGCATCAGAAGATATATGAAAGGGAAGTGCCCAATCAGGTCCTCTCAAAATAGGAGCTATGGATAACTAATGCTTGAGTTCTACAAAGACTTCATGACAAAGATTAGTCCATTTAAATTCAACATTTTTCATGAGCAACACAAATAAAGGAGAAGCTATCTTGGAAAAGCTTTTAATAAATCTCCTATAATATCCAGCATGTCCTAGAAAAATTCTCACATCAGTTTGTGTTTTAGGAGCAGGAAGATTCTGAATGACCTGTATTTTGGATGGGTCTACTTGAATACCTTGAGATGAGATAAAATGTCCAAGCACTAGTCCTTCACTCATCATCATATGACATTTTTCAGTACTTAGGGAGAGGTGAGCTTGTATACAACGTTTAAGTACCTTCTTAAGATTCTGTAATGCATCTTCAAAAGACACACCATAAGGAGTAAAATCATCCATAAATATTTCCATAGAGTCATTCAGCATATCAGAAAAGATTCCTATAACAGCCCTCTGAAAAGTTGCTAGTGCATTACATAGTCCGAATGGAAGAAATCTATAGGCAAAAGTTCCCCAAGGGCTACTATAATTGGTCTTGTCTTGGTCTTGGGGTGCAATTCTAATTTGGTTATACCCACTAAATCCATCTAAAAAGGAAAAGAATTTCTTCCCTGAAAAATTATCCAATACCTGATCAATGAATGGTAAAGGAAAGTGATCCTTTTGAGTGGATTTATTTAAGGCTCTATAATCTACACACACTCTCCATTTCTCGTTTTTCTTAGGGACTATTACCAATGGGGAAACCCATTCACTATCAGATATAGGGTATATAAATCCTGCATTAAGTAATTTCTGAAGTTCTTCTTTAACAATTTCTCCTAAATTAGGGTTCATTGGTCTTTGGGGTTGGAATACTGGTCGACAACCTTCCTCGATATAAATTTGGTGAGTACATAATTCAGGAGAGATTCCCTTCATATCCATGTAATCCCATTCAAATGCTTCCTTATTTTCAGGTAGTAAATGTTGGAAATGTTGTCATTGATGGCAAAGGAGATGGCAAAGGTAAAGACAGGAGCAGCACCTAAACTAAGCATAAGGCAAAAGAGACAGAGAGGTAGCAGAGGCAGCATAAGCAACAAAGGAATTAGAGACAGACCAGTGGTGTTGAAAAGCAGTGTAATACAGTTTGCAGATGAATTATTGAGCAATTATTCATTAATTGAGTTTGTATGAAATAGAATTTGATTGAAGACTAAAACCCTATGGTAAAGACTTAATATGCTTGGGGATGAGTTCAAACATTGCTTAAATGGTAGAAGAGGGCTGGAGAGGGAGCCCGAGAGCTGGAGAGAGGCAGAGAACCTCTTCAGTAACAGAATAGGAGAATAATGGCCACCGAGTTGAATATCTGGCTGTTATGAAATTGTAAGAATTTTTTTGAGACCTACCACCTGTATATATACATATATTTGTTTATGAAGAATTGTGCATTTATTGGTGAAATTCCTGTGTGAAATTCCCTTAAGTTCTTGTAGAAGCTGGATTGTGTAAATCAAGCTACAAGTCTGCCTGTGTATTCAGAAAGGAAAGGGTGTGATAATGTGTAGATATGTACTCCACAATTTGGGATAAATTGCGCTATGTATTTAGTTGAAGAAATCGACTTCTGGTCGATGTTGTGGTTTAATCATACGTGCCTAGATTGAGTGTGCTCTAAAGAAGAATAGACTGTTCAAACCGAGGCTGGAACCCCGGGTCAGATTAAATAAATGAAAAGAACCTTTTCATATATAACAGGCGGAAACCAGAGTAAAAGGACGAAGACGGAACCTGGAGGAAGCAGAACCATGACTGGTGAACAGTAAACATGGTTTGGTGAACATTAAAGGTTGGAAGTGGTATTCTTCGCACCACCATTATACGGAAGGCGGTCTTGGAAGAGTCGCGAGCGATTCCATGGGATTGGTGATGCATGTCCCTCAGCGGTATTGGAAGCCACCGGTTAAAGTGCGCCTTCACGCATTGACCATCGAACCAAGACGCCGAGCGAAATTAATACAAGTCGTCGATCTGAAGGCTCGATATCGAATGGAAATCACGTGTTGAACTTGCCCAAGGTTTAATAGAAGAGCCCGGAAGTTAAGCCAGGTACGGTGCATTCGTTTGGTTGGTCGTTTGGTTGTATTGTGGGCCCGGGGTGGAGATAAATGTAACAAATTTGGTTGATTAATGTTAGTAAAAGGTCCGGTTGAACGCCGTAATATATGGATATATTTCGTATAATAATGAAATATGTTATTGTGGGTTAATATGCCAAGAATTAAATAATATGGTTCTAATAGCCCAAACTATTGGGTTCCCTTAACACATAGATATATATAATGGACCGTCGCAATGGCGATAAAGTTATAAAGGGTTGAACAGTTATATATAAAGTTATAAAGGGTTGAACAATTATATATATAAAGTTCTGAGACGACTGTATAAGCCAGGAAATACAATATGACATTCAAAAGCTACTAATTATATTTATTTATCAATTTCTCAAAAATTGATAACTAAAATTTACAAGGAAAATAAAAGAGCCATGCGGAAGTGAGCTAAGGAAACACTAACAGAGCCACACTACAGTAGAACCAACTTCTCCTTGGGGTCCAAATTCAGTGAATTGAGACATTAAAATGACCAGACTTATTTGTTTGAGTTTGCCAGCGTAGAATAAGTGCAGAGTGAAATTGTCGAGTTGGAATATAATTGGGCATGAAACTTGAATGCAATTGTACACACAACTGATGAAAAAGTTGAGCTAAACCAGGACTGTGATGTTGAACCGGGGCTTTGTGGTAACCCTGCTGCATCAAGTGTCACTATACTCTCTTTTCTGAATATATATTGTCCAGATGCATATGTAATTGAGAATAAACCTGAGAAGCAGTTATATATGCAGTTGTTGCACAAAAGCACAGTGAACAGGTGATTAAACACAGGGATAAAAGTATGGGTCTGACAGAGATTCACAGATATTATAGGTTTGACAGGTATACATTCACAGGTGCACACAATTACAGTAAATCAAGGTACACAGAACAGTCACTCAACAAATGCAAAAAAAGACAAAGCCAGTAAATCCAAAATCCAGAAAAGGAGCTGAATGAAATTGAGTTATATAACTGAAAAGGAGCTGATTGAAATTGAGTTATATAAATGAAAAATGTAAATGTTGTAATTATTTTTATTGTTTGTGATGCAAAGGCAAGTATCCTAAGGAAAAGACAAAATCCCATTGTAGCATGAAATTTTGTACAAATTATTATGATTTTAAATTGAGTTGGATAAAGAAATGAGGAGGGAGAAGACCAAGGGGTATGACCATCCATTTCGAATTCCTAGAGGAAAACAAAAAGTCATCAAGAAATTCTATAAGTAATATCATTTTGATATGAAAAAAGAGGGTGAGAAGTGAAAGAGAGAGTGAGAGAAGAGAATGCAGAAATGAAGCAGTGAGGCAAAGAAGAAAGAGGAGCTGAGCAGAGAAGAAGGAGAAGCTGATAGAGAATCTGAAAATATGCAGAGATGATAAAGGGCCGATATGAGAATAGATGAACAACAGAGTAGATGGAACAGAACAGAGCTGATATCCAAGGTAAATCAGCAACTGTTTCTCTTTTGAAAGAGTAAGGAAGTTGGAGCTTCCCTATCAAGTTGTGGCTTGATAGATGTCAGTTGTAGCTAACTGAGGTTGGAGCCTCCTGTAGGTTGGTTCCTACAGAAAATTAATGGGAGTTGGAGCTTCCTTGCAAGTTTTAGCTTGCAGAATTGAGGTAGGAGCATCCTGTAGGTTGGTGCCTATAGAAAAACAGTGGTGAGAGGGGGTTGGAGCTTGCCTTTGCATCACAACAATAATAAGATGTCGTTTTCTCCCTTTATGGGTTTCCACTTATATTTGGTGTCTTTGTGCATGTGTTGATGTGATTTATCTAATCTGCTTAATACTTGTTGCTCACATATTAAGACTGTTGTTACAATTAACAAATATGTTTGATACTTGTTGCTCACTAATAAAGATTGCTCACATATTAAGTTGATCATGAAGTGAAGGTGTAAATAAGGTTTAAGAGAAAAGTTCTAAAAGTCCATGTATGTGTTAAACTGATTCACCCCCCCCTCTCAGTTTAAATAAGGGTTCAACAATTGGTATCAGAGCAGGTTCCTTTGGTGCAAGCTTAATAGCTTGAAGGAGATCTGATTGAGTCATGGACTATCAAAATGTACCTGTGCTAAATACAACAAACTTTCCTGAATGGAGAGATAAGGTTAAGACAGGTTTAATGGCTGATGAACTTGAGGTATGGAAGCTTGTTTGTGATGGTTACTGCATAGACTCCCCCACGATGAAAGAACAACAGAGGAATGCCAAGGCAAAATGTGTGATATATAACAATCTTCATAACAAAGATCTTGAGTTGAAAATGGATTTAACCTCTGCAAAAGAAATCTGGGATAGATTACACTTCATACATGGAATAGATACTAAGGACTGCACTGACAAGAAGGATAAGAGAATGAAGAAAAAGAGAAATTCATTTCAAAAAGAAGATGTTCAATCAAATGAGGTACCTGCTAGTGTGAGTGGTAGTAAGAGCCATGAAGAAATTGCTGCTGAAGAAAAACCCAAACTTGACACAGCTCTGACTGAAATAGAAAAATTGAAGAGTGAAAAAAAAGACCTTAAGATATTGGTACAAATATGTGATGAGAAAGAATATGAAGACAGAAAATAAACTATTTGCCTGAAGACACAAATTGAAGAGGCAAAGAAAGTAGAAGACACTCTGCTGCAACAAATGAGAGAGAAAAGTCAGGAATGTGAAAGATTGGAAGAAGAAGTAGTGAGCTTGAGAAAGAACTTAGAAAAATCCCAAAGAGAACTATTAATGAATACACCTCTAATGAAAGGCTCTAGATAGTTGGACCAGATTCTAAATGTACAAAGGTCACCTATCATAAATACTAGGATAGGATATGAAGGTGAAACCAGTAAGTCCAAGGTTGAAGATAACAAGAAAATCATTTTTGTAAAAGCTGTAAAGAACAGCGAAGCAGCTCAGAAAAATCCTACAGAAGCAGAAGCCAGCAGGGACATGAGCTGTAAAGAAACAAACAGAATCAAGTAGCAACATGAAAGAACAAAGAATGAGAGGATGAAACAGTTAACTGCTAAAGGCTCATATGCTCCTAGGGATGAATTGAACAAATTCGGAAGATGTCAAAGGAGTTTCCTTCCTCCTACGAAAAATAGCACATGTTTTTCCTGCCACAAACAAGGACATAATGCAGCATAGTGCAAGACAAAGCCAATTTAGTCCAATCAGCAAAGGATGCAGCAAAAGAGAAGAATCCCTCAAGCAAGCAAATGGAAAGAACAATCTTTCACCAGGTACACAAATCATTTCCATGGCTATTGTTATGCATGCAATAATTTTGGACATAGAATTGTTGATTGTAAAATGTATCAAAGAAGAGAAACAAAATATTATACATCAGCTCAAATTCACATTGGTCAAATAAGATGTTATGTATGCCTCAAGCTTGGACACAAAGCAAAGTACTGTAATCTACCATATATTTTAAAGAACTCTAGACATATGATGAAATCAAAGCAAATCAAACAAAACTATGAATTTAAAAGAAGCTCAGACATTATGAAAAACCCAAATAAAGTATGGAAGGAAAAGAGAAAGGGGGAGCCTATTACCTCAATAACATAATGAATCCTCCATAGTCTCAGGGAGAGCTGCTCTAGGAAACAAAACACAAATCCATCTAGTGACAAATATGAAGCAACATCCCAGGGGGAGAGCAATTCATATATAGACTCTATGAAAGTAGTCTGAGAAGAGCTCCTTGGAATGGAAACAGTTATAAGATCAGGAAGGGAAAGAAAATTTCTCTAAAAGAAGACTATAGAGGAAGAAGATCATCTGAAGTATTAAGTAGCAGACAGATTGATGAAAGAAGAAGAAGACAGTAAGAAGCCTTGGAGGTAGAGAGAACATCAACTATGAACATGTAAGCTTGGAAGACATCAGCACATTAAGTGATGATCACATTGTGTATCATTCTACTAGAATTAACAATGAATCACATTAAGAAGATCAAGTAAGAAAAGAGTCTACTATATTGATGTCAGTACATAATTGATCTATGAAAAGTCCCCTTGGAGGAATGAAGTCAAATAATTGACAAATCTCTGAGTAATCAACCCTTGAAAATTCCAAGCAAAGAAATTGAAAATGTCTTCACAAAGATCATCATGTCAGAACAGTTGAATTGGTATATAAAGAAATATATAAAGCAACAATGATTCTAGAACTGTCATAGAAAATAAAATGCAGTGACATTCGTTCAAATCAGGATGACAGAATAAGTAGCAGGTAACTGATGCCAAGGTCTAATTCAATATATTGATGGTGGTTGATGTGAACAGTGAAAAGATCAATAGTAGAAACCATGGGTACATGTGCTAGCTAAAGTGAAATCTCTGAATGGTTTATCAAAGTCATATCAATTGATGCTTAGGTACAATAAGCATGCTTATCAACAAATTACCAAGCATTCTCAGTGAAGCAGCAGTATGATACAGGTCCACAGGATCAAAGTACTATGGCAAGAATGCATCAAGGTAAAATTCCCAGGGTTATCTGCATTCAGGATGAAAAGGTCAGTAGCAGTGCTAAAGGATCAACGTTAGGTTTACACTTGAAGGATTATATTATGCATTGCAGCAAATAGTTAAAATATCTGAATAATGAAGGACTAGTTGTGATTACCACTGAAGCTCAAAAGTATTTTATTAGTCCATCCAAGCATACTTTAGCAGAAAGGAATTGCTTGTATTTCACCATTTAAAGAAAGATTGATCATTGACATACATACTTCTTATGTCATAAATAAAACTGTGTGGTTGATAAGTGAAACTGACCAATACATTGAAGGGTTTATTTTGAAAATACATTGTACAAGAAGGAAAGTCAGTTGGCCTCTAATATTGAAAGATATTTCTTATTCTTACAATAAGCTGTAAGCTCTGGTTTGACTCATTGTTCACAACAGCAACAAGGACCTTTCAAACTTTAAATGTAATATCCTTGTCAGCATCCTAGCTCATATCACCACCAATAGGCAGGAAAGGTGTACCATAGCAATAAAAGATATATTGGCATCATTATCATAATTGAACAGGTGTGGTACTGCAGATGAGTATTGCAGGAAAAGACATATTCAATCTACAATCTTCTTCAACATAAATATATTAGCACACTACATCAGACAGAGACAGAAGCATATTTGAAGCCTTCTCATTATTTTAGTTCTTGATCCAATCATGCATCTTTTATTAAATAAAGCTGGTACAATGTGTTCTATGAAGGATCATTATCCTCACTTTCAGCCTTATACTAGTAAAAGGAGATTGTGCTTTGGATTGTATCAATTTACAGTGTATATTCAAGTCCAATAATCCTCAAAGTGTTCTGTCAACAAGTCTTGTACATCATTCTGGAGCAGAATGGTACAAAGTCAGCAGAAGAGGGCCTAAACATAACTCAGAGAGAGGAAATCCAGAAAGAAAACCAGGAAATGAGCAACCCTTTTCCATTGATGTCAAAGGGGGAGGAAAAAAAAAACGGGCTTTTAAAAGGCAAGCAGAGGAAGTATTTTGCCATCAATGCCAAAGGGGGAGACTGCTATAAATGTTGTCATTGATGGAAAAGGAGATGGCAAAGGTAAAGACAGGAGCAGCACCTAAACTATCCATAAGGCAAAAGAGACAGAGAGGTAGAAGAGGCAGTATAAGCAACAAAGGAAATAGAGACAGAGCAGTGGAGTTGAAAAGCAGTGTAATACAGTTTGCAGATGAATTATTAAGCAATTATTCATTAATTGAGTTTGTATGGCATAGACTTTGATTGAAGACTAAAACCCTGTGGTAAAGACTTAATATGCTTGGGGATGAGTTGGAACATTGCTTAAATGGAAGAAGAGGGCTGGAGAGGGAGCCCGAGAGCTGGAGAGAGGCAGAGAACCTCTTCAGTAACAGAATAGGAGAATAATGGCCATCGAGTTGAATATCTGGCTGTTATGAAATTGTAAGAATTTGTTTGAGACCTACCACCTGTATATATACATATATTTGTTTATGAAGAATTGTGCATTTATTGGTGAAATTCCTATGTGAAATTCCCTTAATTTCTTGTAGAAGCTGGACTGTGTAAATCAAGCTACAAGTCTGCCTGTGTATTCAGAAAGGAAAGGGTGTGATAATGTGTAGATATGTACTCCACAATTTAGGATAAATTGTGCTCTGTATTTAGTTGAAGAAATCGACTTCTAGTCGATGTTGTGGTTTAATCATACGTGCCTAGATTGAGTGTGCTCTGAAGAAGAATAGACTGTTCAAACCGAGGTTGGAACCCTGTGTCAGATTAAATAAATGAAAAGAACCTTTTCATATATAACAGGCGAAAATCGGAGTAAAAGGACAAAGACAGAACCTGGAGGAAGCGGAACCATGACCGGTGAACAGTAAACGTGGTTTGGTGAACAGTAAAGGCTGGAAGTGGTATTCTCTGCACCACCATTATACGGAAGGCGGTATTGGAAGAGTCACGAGATATTCCATGGGATTGGTGACGCGTGTCCCTGAGCGGTATTGGAAGCCACCGGTTAAAGTGTGCCTTCGCGCATTAACCATCGAACCAAGATGCCGAGCGAAATTAATACAAGTCGTCGATCTGAAGGCTCGATATCAAATGGCGATCGCGTGTTGAACTTGCCCAAGGTTTAATAGAAGAGCCCGGAAGTTAAGCCAGGTACGGTGCATTCGTTTGGTTGGTCGTTTGGTTGTATTGTGGGCCCAGGGCGGAGATAAATGTAACAAATTTGGTTGATTAACCTTAGTACAAGGTCCGGTTGAACGCTGTAATATATGGATATATTTCGTATAATAATGAAATATGTGATTGTGTGTTAATATGCCGAGAATTAAATAATATGGTTCTAATAGCCCAAACTATTGGGTTCTGTTAACACATAGATATATATAATGGACCGTCAGGATGGCGATAAAGTTATAAAGGGTTGAACAGTTATATATAAAGTTATAAAGGGTTGAACAATTATATATATAAAGTTCTGAGACGACTATATAAGCCAGGAAATACAATATGACATTCAAAAGCTGCTAATTATATTTATTTATCAATTTCTCCAAAATTGATAACTAAAATTTACAAGGAAAATAAAAGAGCCATGCGGAAGTGAACTAAGGGAAACACTGACAGAGCCATGCTACAGTAGAACCATCTTCTCCTTGGGGTCCAGATTCAGTGAATTGAGACATTAAAATGACCAAACTTATTTGTTTGAGTTTGCCAGCATAGAATAAGTGTAGAGTGAAATTGTCGGGTTGGAATATAATTAGGCATGAAACTTGAATGCAATTGTACACACATCTGATGAAAAATTTGAGCTAAACCAGGACTGTGATGTTGAACCGGGGCTTTGTGGTAACTGTGCTACATAAAGTGTCACTATACTCTCTTTTCTGAATATATATTGTCCAGATGTATATGTAATTGAGAATAAACCTGAGAAGCAGTTATATATGCAGTTGGTGCACAAAAGCACAGTGAACAGGTGATTAAACACAGGGATAAAAGTATGGGTCTGACAAAGATTCACAGATATTACAGTTTTGGCAGGTATACATTCACAGGTGCACACAATTACAGTAAATCAAGGTACATAGAACAGTCACTCAACAAATGCAAAAAAAGACAAAGCCAGTAAATCCAAAATCCAGAAAAGGAGCTGAGTGAGATTGAGTTATATAACTGAAAAATGTAAATGTTGTGATTATTTTTATTGTTTGTGATGCAAAGGCAAGTATCCTAAGGAGAAGACAAAATCCCACTGTAGCATGAAATTTTGTACAAATTATTATGATTTTAAATTGAGTTGGATAAAGAAATGAGGAGGCAGAGGACCAAGGGGTATGACCATCCATTTCGAATTCCCAGAGGAAAACAAACAGTCATCAATAAATTCTATAAGTAATATCATTTTGATATGAAAAAAGAGGGTGAGAAGTGAAAGAGAGAGTGAGAGAAGAGAATGCAGAAATGAAGCAGTGAGGCAGAGAAGAAAGAGGAGCTGAGCAGAGAAGAAGGAGAAGCTGATAGAGAATCTGAAAAGATGCAGAGATGATAAAGGGCAGATATGAGAATAGATGAACAACAGAGCAGATGGAACAGAACAGAGCTGATATCCAAGGTAAATCAGCAAGTGTTTCTCTTTTGAAAGAGTAAGGAAGTTGGAGCTTCCCTATCAAGTTGTGGCTTGATAGATGTCAGTTGTAGCTGACTGAGGTTGGAGCCTCCTGTAGGTTGGTGCCTATAGAAAATTAATGGAAGTTGGAGCTTCCTTGCAAGTTGTAGCTTGCAGAATTGAGGTAGGAGCATCCTGTAGGTTGGTGCCTATAGAAAAACAGTGGTGAGAGGGAGTTGGAGCTTGCATTTGCATCACAACAATAATAAGATGTGGTTTTCTCCCTTTATGGGTTTCCACTTATATTTGGTGTCTTTGTGCATGTTTTGATGTGATTTATCTAATCTTCTTAATACTTGTTGCTCACATATTAAGACTATTGTTACAATTAACAAATCTGTTTGATACTTGCTGCTCACTAATAAAGATTGCTCACATATTAAGTTGATCATGAGGTGAAGGTGTAAATAAGGTTTAAGAGAAAAGTTTTAAAAGTCCATGTATGTGTTAAACTGATTCACCCCCCCCTCTTAGTTTAACTAAGGGTTCAACAGTAACTTCATTAACTGTTATGTTTCAGCAACTGTCAGATCAGGATTTATGTTAAGTGTTTTTCCAGGTTCGATTTCCACTGTTATACTTCTAGAAGAGATGGTAGTCGATGTTTGAGGTAAGTATTCAGATTTAATATTTTCTTGGGTATCTGTTTCCAAAAGTGTAGTCAATTAATTGTGTGTTTCAGCAGTCATAGAGGAAGGGTCACAAATAAAATTAATAATTACTTCATCCTTTGTGTTGTCTTTAAGACTTAAAGCTTGCTCGATAGTCAAAATAGGTGGAATAGCGTTATCATCATAATCCATCCACACGTAATTTTCATTGTTAATCATGGGTGTAGCATGAGGGTAAAAAGTAAGCTGTTTAGTCTCATATCCATTGGAAATTGTCATTGAACCAGATTTGCAGCTGATAAAGGCATCAGCTGTGGCTAGCCAAGGCCTTCCTAGAATTAGAGGATGTCCCCCCAACTTTGTTTTAGTTTGTAACACCACAAAGCCAGCTGGGTAATTCCAGGATTCAACCGAGATAACTAAGTCTTCGACAACTCCCTCTAGTTTGATTGTAGAATGGTTAGCTAACTCTAGGATGGTTGGTGTTTCTTTAATTGTGTTCTTTAGCTATAACAATTTTAAAGTTTCAAGAGTCATGATATTTATAACAGCACCTCGATCTACCAGAACTTGAGGGATTGTTGTTTTACCAATTTGGACTGTCATAGTAGGATGGTCGGGATCACCATATTTGACTGGAGGAGTATTACCGAACATTAATGTAGATAGATCACCCATAACATGAACTGTAAGGGGGTCTTTAGCTTTCTTACCATGTTTCTTAACACAAATTTCTCTCATGGTTCTGGCATAAATCGGTCCATCTCTCAGTGCCTGTAAAAGTGGAATTTTAACATACAGATTCTGTAATTCCCCTAAAATATTAAAATAAGGTAGCTCAGGTGTTTTAGGCTAAAGCTAAATGTTTGGAGAATGGTGGTTCTGTTGTTTCAACTCCCTTATTAGGGGGTGATTGTACTTCTTTGTGTGGATCATGTTTCCCAATTTCCTCCTTATCTGAATCAAAAGAAGTAACATCATCAATAATAGGTTCAACTATTTTCCTAGATCTTAAATGGATTTCATTGCATTGTGCATGGAAAACAGGAGGTGTAGGCTGGTTTTGAATGTCAATAAATTGCACATATTTATTATTGGGGTTAGGATTTGGTTGTACAGGTAGCTGGGGTCCCATTTAATTATTTGGTGGAGCACCTGATGGTAGAGGAAGTGGTTGTTGAAATTGAGGAAATTGATTTGGAAATGGAAATTGTTGGCCCCTCCAATTTGAATTCCATTGGTTAAAATAAGATGATTGTTGTGGAGGCCAAGAAGTCCACATTGCAGGATCTACAAAGGGAGGGTTTGTTTGTTGCATGGGTGGGTAATTCATCCGATTAAAGGGTGGGTATTGCATTTGGTTAAAGGGAGGGTAATTTGTCTGACTAAAAGAAGGATAATTGTTCCAACGATTAGTAAATGGCATACTAGAATTCATACCTTTTCCTCATGGTTGCCACTATCTTCTTTGTGTTAGCAGATAGACTGCTTCAACTTCTTCTTCCGTTGGTTGCAATGCTGCTTTTATTCCTGGTAGAGAAGGGCATTGTTTTTTTTTCATGATCTTTCTCACAAAGGGTGCATATTGGTATCTTGTCCAATGGGCATTCCCTTAGTGGATGTTTGTCTCTGCATTTGGGGCAAAAGACAGCCAAGCTGCTTCTGCTTCAGCCTGCTTCTTTTTAACCTGCAAGGTGTCAATTTGTGAAGCAAAATAACTTAACATTTCAGACTTAAATTCTTCAAGTAAATTACCTATTTCAGCTCTTGTTGCTCCCCCACTGGCTGATTTCTGAACTCTTGAATATGTGGCATCTCTACTGTTTGATCTGTTCCTTGCAGCTCCTCTTGAACATATTTTACAGAGGTCAACAATCTCATCATATGATTCTTTAGATATATCTCCTTTACCAAGCATGTTTAGCATGTCTAAACAATCATCCCTTACTCCTTTAAGTAATATTGTTTTAAGAATATCTTTACTTACACTCGGATGATCAGATCTCTGTAGATTGTACTGAAGTATTTCCACAAAGTCCTCCAAATTCTTGTCCTCCTTTTGTACCATCTTGAATAATTCCTCCCTATTTTCTCTTGTCCAGCAGTAATCTTGATATTTAAGCAGAAATTTTTGTTTCATCTGTTCCCATGTTGTGATTACCTGGCTTCCGAGGCTCATGAAACATCTTAATGCATTTCCTTTTAGTGTTGTTGGAAACAGTTTCAACTTCTGAGCATTAGTAACATAATCATAACTTCTGCATAATATATCAAATTCATAAAGAAATTCGCCAGGATCTTCAGAGGATAAACCATGGAAGTTGGGTAAGGCTGGCAATGGGATATTATTCATAGGAGTTGCTCCTCTAGGGAGATCACTAATAGGAAATCCCAAGGTAGAGAGAGATTTTTCATCTTTTCCCTCTCCTTCAGGGTCTACTCGTCCTCCACCAAATAATCCTTCGTTATTTCCTTCCATTCATTGATCTCCTACTACACTTTCTCGATCCTCAAAGTTTTCTACTGGCTCCTCAATGTTTTCCACTGGTTTTTCAATATTTCCTGCTGATTCCTCAACATTCTCTGCTGATTATTTAGCACTTTCTTCTGGTTCTTCAACACTGTCTACTAGTTCTTCAACATCTACTGCTGGTTCATCTACGTTTTTAGAGCTCAGAACTTCCTCTATTTAATAATTTGATTGTGGGGAGTGTTGAGGCTTTGGTCTTCGAGAGCTTAATCTCTGGGAAGATTCAGCTTTTGATAAAATTTCGTCTATAAAAGTCTTTCTTCCTACCCTTCATTTTCCCTTGCCACCTGTAGGGTTAGTTTTCTTATGGGTTCCGCGTACTCTCATACAATTTGCACATCTAAAAGAAAAACATCAATTCTTTTGAAATCTATAACTTCCTTCCCCGGCAACGGTGCCAAAATGTTGGTCACTTTAATTGTTTAACAATTCAAGTGCCACATAAATTGTCAACCCAGGAAGGTCTGGTTATTTCAAAGGCAATCACACACTATATATGCTCAATTCCAAAAGAAAAGAAAGGTTGTAGTATTTATTAAACTAATTGTATCAACCACACTTTTCACACCTCACTTTACCAAAGCTGAAGCCTACTCGTGTTACAGCAAAGACAATCATTCTATTGCAGAGTCTCGTTCAAAGAATCCTAGAAAATATAATGAAAAGAAATGATTTCGCAGAAAGGAAAATCAACCAACTATAACAGAGAACAAGACCCTATTCCTCCAAGTAGGAATCTTCAGCACCTGTTTCCTGATATCAAACCATCACACATTCATTTCATAAATATATTTCTGAAATAAAATAACTCACAACTTTCCAGAATGAATTGCACAAACCAATGCAGTGAATGATTTGAAAATAGAGTTCTAACATGAAACACAAGATTTCAGAACTACATAGATAATCTTCAGTAAATAGGGTTTAATCAAGATGCGAATAACATAAACATCTAAAAGAATATGGGGACGAATGGGTGAATCTTGTGATGAAGGCAAGCCCTTTCCTTCTCACAAGATTCCACAGAGAAAGAAATTAAATTGGAGTGCTCAAAATATACTTTTATTCATCTGTCAAAAAGTGACATATTACAATGGAGTCTCACCCCTTCTCTATTCAGGGAAATGCACTTCCCGCAGTCTCTAACTAACTTCTAATATCAGAGAAATCCTATATTTATCAAAATCTGATCTTCTGTTCTTAAAGCAGTGTCTTTCTGTTCTTCCAAAGCAGAATGTTGTTACGATGGATATAGGAGTACTAGCTTCGGAATGGTCTGTGAAACATTTTCCCTTACTTGTCTTTGTCTTGTTGCCATGATAATTTAAATACGCCTTCAAAATCGCAAATCACGAGCTATTTCAACAACGAGATTTGCATGCTTGTTGACTGTTTCAGCAACATGATCTTCAAAATAGATTATCTACGGTCTTTAAACTATCTCAGCAACTATATAATTTAGATTAATGATTAAATATAAAATTAATGTAGCATTATATGCAAGACAAGTTAAATATATAGTCAGGAGAAGAACTTTATTTACCTTTTGGGAAAAATGGATAATGTAAACTTTAAGTATGGACTTATAAAGAGTAAAGTGGTGACAAAATATGTAGTCAAAATGATACATTATGAGGTCCTAAAACCGTAGTTTTTGGAGGACTTGTCGGATGCGGTGGAGGTGCTCTTCCCAAGTCTGGCTGAAGATCAGAATGCCATCTAGGTACACCACTACAAATGAGTTGGTAAATGGCCATAAGATGTTGTCCATCAACCTCATGAAGGTTGTAGGAGCATTCTTCAACTCGAAAGGCATGACCAACCATTCGAAAAGGCCTTCCTTGGCTTTGAAGGTAGTCTTCCACACATCGAAGGGTTCAATTTGTACCTGGTGATACCCAGACTTCAAATCAATCTTGCTGAAATATTTTGCCCCTTTGAGTTGGTCCAGAAGGTCATCAATCCATGTGATTAGGTACCTATTCCAAACAGTGATCTTGTTCAGCGCCCGATACTCAATACAGAGTCTCCACGTCCCATCCTTCTTCCGTACCAACACGATCGAGCTCCCACAGGGAGATGAACTTGTTCGGATGTGACCTTTCTATAGTAGGTCCTAAATCCACCTCTTGATTTCATTGTTCCACAGAACAAAGCACCAATATATCGATCCATTGGGTAGCGACGCACCTGGGGTCAAATCAATCGGGTGCTTAACCTGACAGTGCAGAGGAACCCCTGTGGATGAGGTGAAGATGTCATCGTATTCCTCCACAACCTTTTCCATTTGTTGTTGTCATGCAGAGGAGCCCTTTCTAGAGGTCGTGACCACAGTATTCTTCTTAATGAATTTCCTAGTTTGGGAAATGAGATTACTGCATTGTTTTACAGTAACCAAAGAGATAGCGGCAGGAGGTGGTACCTCTGGTATCCCATACAACTTATTTCCCAAAGTAACAATAACAGTGTGAGGCCGAGACTCATACACAGAATAACGCTTCCACAAGTATGGTTGTCCTAATAATACATCGAAAACATCAATAGGAGCAAATTCACATAATACCTTATCCGTGAAGGGCTTGATGCTATATGGAAGGCGACACTGTTGGTTGACGCAGAGATCTTGTCCTTGGTGAAGCCACCTGATGGTGTGTGGATGTGGGTGAGCTGTGGTCGGCAAGCCCAACTGCTTCACGACGTCTGCTGAAATGAGGTTCTTTTGGCTCCCATTGTCGACAACGAACTGTACCAGGGAGCCCTTTACCCACATCTGGGAGTGGAAGAGACGTTCCTCCTCCTCTGGATATTCCAGTTCCTCCTTCTATATTTTCATAGTGGAAATAGTGGCTTTTGGCTCCACATCAATAATCTGTTTCCCCTTTTCATTCCCCTTGTCAGGTTCTGATTTAGAGTCGGAGCATGCATCTAATTCAGAAGCCCTCATCTTGGCCACTAGAGACTTCTTGGCCCAACACTCACTTCTGTTGTGAGTGGAGCTCTTATGGAACTCACACCAATTTCCCGTGTCCTTCTTTGGCTTTGTGGTGTTTTTCTTTGCTTGTGGTTTCGACAGGTTTTCTTGAGCTACCATGCCTTGGCTTTGTCCTTTGTTCTGTGGTTTTGGAGCACCTTTCCCTTGCTTTTGATTCACAGATCCAAAGTCTCGCTTCTTCTGTTTGAATTTCTTCTCAATCTTGGCAGCATACCAGTATGTCGAACCAAGCGAGGAGATGTCGAGTTACTCCATTTCCTCCTGAATGTATCTGTGCAGACAACTACGATACTTTAGCACCATATTTTTCTATGAATCTTGTATACCCAACTTTGTGTGCAAGATATGGAACAAATTTGTTAGCTCATGCACATCTTGATCCTTTTTTGTTGCAATGTGGTCCATTGTATGTAATTTTCCTCATAGCTCCCCATGGGATAGTACTGCATCTTGACGGAATCTTGGAAAGAATCCAAGTCGGTACAACTGAGAACAGAGATGGTTCTTTCTGGTCTTTGTTCTCACAGTAGGTTTCCCACCAGTCCTTCACATGGGGGGTAGCTTTGAGGAGTGAAAAAATAATCTTCTCCAGGTCAGAAAAGTCATGAACCGATAAATATCCTTCTAATAGATTCAACATTCTATCTATGGAAATTTCAAATTTACTTGTACCTTAAAAGGAGTCGCACTGCCAGAGTGGCTACTGGATGCAGATGCGCCTCTAGTGGGAAGTCGTTGAAGGATCTCGGCAAAGTTATCCATCATCGCATTCCTTTGTTTTTCGAGGGCCTCCTGGAGCAATATTTTGATAGGATCTCCTTCTCCCTCATCTTTCTTTTCATCCCCCATGTACATCCATTGGGGTTTGTGAGGCTAGTCTTGCAAAGGTTCCACCAGATCGAGCCCTAACTCCTTATACCTTGCCCTCGTTGGGGACATGCAAAGAAGGATCGAGAAAAAGCAGACCGCTCTGATACCACTGATATGGATTTATGCAGGAATGAAAAAGAATAAACATATAACCATAAATACAAATATGGAGTGGAAAAATCACTTCATTTCATTAATATCAAAGAACTAAAATTTTCTTACAGACAGAATGGAAATAAACTAGCCAGGGTGCTAGTAGCTATCTCTGAGAAGAGATGTGGTGGCTACAGGCCTCTAAAATGAGTTACAATGAGGCTCGAGGGCCTATTTATTATTTAGAAACAATGGAAAACCCTAAACATCCAAAACCCTAACTCTAGGAGATGAAGCGCCAAAATTATGGGCCTCGTTTGGGTAAATTGGTGTTTCAACTTCCCGGGGAGGTAACTTTCGCATATGATCTCCGTTTGATGCGAACCATACCTCGTTAGAAAGATCTATCCGAGGAATACAAATTTTTAGTGACAAACATGGGTCCATGGATGGATTTTTCTCCCGTTTTTCCCCAAAAACGTCATTTAGGGCCTCAAAACGGCTCCGAAAGTTCAGGACCCGAAAACCCGCTAAAACTAGTAAGTTGTGCTGAAACTAAAAAACTGAAAGAGAAAATGGTGGGGCCCCAAGTGGAATAGGTGGGTGACCACCAATATCCACCTGGATCAAATTTAATATTGCTTTGTGATAAACATGGTTGAATACAAGAATTGATGTGAATGAAGGTGGACATCTTGAATATTGTTTCAAAATCACTAGCATAGTTGATAGATATTTCTATTATCCTTGAATTACTTATCATACAATAAAAGGGTTATTGATTAATTGTCAACATGGAATTCATAGAAAACTTATGAATTGGAGTGCACCATATATGCTTAGTAAAATTATGTCCGGGTACATGGAGTTGTAGTAATATATATGTTTGTCACAGGTCAAGGTTGTGAATGCATAATAAAGTCACCAATTAACTTCACACTAATATAACAATCCAATCCACACTTTGAAAAAATTTAAATGTCACACTCCTAATCTAAATTGCAAAAAAATGAATTCATTTTTTACATACAATAAGTCACACATAAACTAGAATGTGACTTGTTGAACTGATAAATTAACCCCATGGGTTGTAACAAAGTTGTAACTGTAGGGAAAATGAAATTAAATGAAATATAAACTTATATTCCACTACGTTTATTTTGAAAGAAAAAAAATCTAATTAAGCTATTTGAATGAAACCATGAGTGTTGAAAGTTAGTATCAAATTTCATGAACATAACCCCGCAAGTTGCAACAAAGTAAAAAGAAAGAAATCATAATAAATTTGATCAAATGGAATTGTAACATGTAATAGAATATAATCTACAAGAATTGCAACAACGTAAAAAAATAGAATTGCATCAACAAGAACTAATAATGTTAGGGAAGCATAAACTAATAAAACTGCAACAACATACAAGTAGCTAAAGAAATAGTTTAAAACTACAACTCTCTAATAATATCAATAGTACCTAATTAAGGATCTGTAAATACCTCCTTTTACTAGCTCAATTAAGAAGGAAAGTAGATTCAAATTCTTAACACGTCATTAAGGAAGAAAATGGGACTTCAAAATATAATAGAAAAGGATTTATAACCAATATGTCTTCTAACATATCAATACAATCTCACTTCTTTGTGCCCTAAATTCTTATTGTTGGCTCCATATTATACAAAGAAAAATTTAGATAAATGAAGTAATTTAGAAGGATGTAAAATCATGAGAATCAATTTTTTCTTTCTTGATACATTGTTTTCCCGTAGAGAGCAAGAAATCAACTAAACATTGATTTAATCAGTTGTATGATAAGTCGGAAGTGAATCATCTTACCTAATTTATATTTTTCACTTTGTGAGAATTATAACTATTATACATCTGACTAATCCATAGGAAATAATTTCTCATTTTATTATTGATTTGGCATAGATCAAGTGGAGCTATCTAATCATCTATGTGAAATTGTAGCTTCAAGCACAGTCTTGGAGTTACAACCACATAGAAAGTAATATTTTTAGCATTGAACCAAAGGATTTGTAAAAATTATAAAGAGTAGGAGTTGTAGCAATGGGTCAATGTAGGAGTTCGAGCAACAACATCAATGGGAGTTGCAATGTTATGCTACCATATCAAAAAGTAGAAGAAAAAATGTATCAATGACTTGAAACTAGGGGGGGGGGGACCTCCTTTACATCACATAAATGAAAAATTATGGGATGATACAAATGGGAAGACCTTATTGGTATATATAGGAGTCTAAGGGGCTACGATATAATTAGATCCTACATAACAATAATATTGTAAGGGAACAATAAAAAAAATAGTTGCCTTATACGGGGAACAACAATAAAAATAAGGGGGCTACACTAGTATTATAGGAACCTAACATGAAACATCGGTTTTGAGTTGAATTTTTCACTACCACATGTCTAGAGTTGCAACAATGCGGGTTGCAACAATACGAATTTCAATAATAGGATTCATAGAAACAAGAGTTGTGGTAGTAGGAGTTGCATAAATGGATTTTAATTTTAGCAATTGTCAATGACTGCCTCAATGCTTGTATTCCTGGTTCACCATGGCTACTAAAGAAAGATAGAAATATCGCAACAATGCATAATGATAAGCATAGAAATGGTATTAATGTGATAATGATATATTTTTCAGTGGAAAGTGGTTAAATATTGTATAATCAAGAAAAATGAGCAGTAAAAAGGTGTGATATGGGTGCCAAAAAAATGCAAAGTTAAGAACTTGTCATCTCCCCCAAGTTGACTTCATTGCATGTCCCATGCAACGAGTAATTGATCTGATTACAAGAGAGTGATGTGTCCGATAATACTAAGGGTTTCATATGGCCATCCTACCTCATTCATATGGAAATATCCCCCTCAAGCTTCAATTTCCATCCAAAAAAAATGGCCACTTTATGTTTAATTTTTATATTTTCCTATTTTTCATAGTGTGTAACCTAATATCTAGGTAATGGAAATTTAACTCAATCCATTTGTCTCCATATTTCTCCATGCACTGAATGCATTTTTGTATATCTTCCAATGTTACTTTCAGATTTTTTGGGTTGAAAGGGTCTCTTCATTGGATAGCTTTGTTGGTATTTTTCCACCTATTAGTGCATCCTACCATCATTTCCATTTCTTAAATCTAAATTAAGTTCTACAATGTGCAATGAGTTAATAATTATTTTTATTCACGAACTTTACATGTGGGGGATACACTGTTGGGAGCCAAACCTGCACATCTTTTCCTTCCATTCTTTCCTATTTTCTTTATCCATTTTTTTCATTAACATTTTATTCCTATTCTAAAGTGCACAGGTAAACCCCTTGTCATGTATTCTTGGAGTATTTAGTCAATGAAGTATAGTCACAGGGATTATTGCCTAAGTGATTTATTAATTTAGCTGTTGTTTTAGATTCGACGATCGGATGACCATATTCAAAATTCCAGGAAAAACTACTGAACTTGCACTGCTTTCTTGGGCAGTGTTGCAATGGCACAAAAACCTCAAAACCTTTCCTCTTCCATCTTTCACATCTAGTCTTTCTATTATAACAATTGTGTAATTGTTGGCACTTTGGCTAGGTTTCAGGAATTTCCATTGTAATCATTTGTATAAGAAGGGCTCTAAATCTGTGAATCATGGGTTGGATATGCAGGGAATTGAGATCTGTAACAGAAGTTTTCATTAAGTTAATGAAAGGTATGTTTTTTCGATTATCGTTAGTTTGTGAATATATCACAGACCTGATGATGGATTTGGGCTCTCTCTCCCGACGAGGTGCTGTGTGTTTTCTCTTTGTGTGTTAATTTCTTTTCTTGATTCATGTATTTATTAATTTATATGTCACTTGACATAATTAATATTATCCTTACTTGCTGTAAATGTAGTGTGTGTTGAATTTTGCAACAAGAAACAATGAAATTGGCATTCGGAAACAACATTTCAGCACCCATGATCCTAGTGACATTAAGCACCTAAAATAGTGTGGGACCCACACAGACTATTTTTAGGTGAATGTATATTTTTATTAAACCTTAATTTATATGGACATTATACTATAATCTATTCTCAATCTAGACTTGAACTAGTTAACTGAAGTGGAAAAATCAGTTAGCTAAGTGAATTTCGACTTAGAGGTTGGTTGGTGGGACATGCAAAGTAATTATAGTTGTAATAGAGTTTGAGGTGTAGTGGTGAATTAGTTAGTGCAAGTTGCAAATCAGTTTAACTTAGTTAAGTGAGTTAAATTCAATTGTTCTAGTTGTAATACACTAGTGAGAGATCAAGTGAATTAAATATTAATTAATTCAAATGTAGTGATCTCACATGCAATTGATGTTTTACTATTATTAGACCCAGTTGAGTTCTAGGTGAAAGGGAACTTGATTATCAGTTGTGACACTATCTTCTTGCACACATGTAGGAAAACACCCATTGGACTGCCTATGATATTTATGCAGTTAAGGAAGCCAAGATCATCCATCATTCAAGGATATTTACCATCAGGGATTGTGGAGTGAAGGTAGGTTGTTTGGAGAGAGTAAATTGGCTAAGGAAGTTGCCAACTTTTTTATGAAAATGTCAAACAATTAGCTGATGTACTAAGGGATCTTGTGAGAAGCATTTTGTATGTAATTGTTTCATGATCCATAATATAATATACAATATAAGATAGTGGGGTTTTTTAGAAATAAGATTTCCCCAAGAAATTATCTGTGTTGCGTGTGACTCATGTTTATTCATGTTCATGTGATTGGTGATTGTGTTTATAAATTCCACAAAGGTTTGTATAAGCCATTTAATATTTAAATTTAGCACATTGTTAGATCAGGTGAATCCAATATATACATGCATATTGTTTAATTTCTACACTGTGAGTTTTAAAATTCATTGTTTCTATTCTTTCATTATTGTTATAGTGGTTTGTTGCTTTACTTACTTTATCGAATCTATGATTAATACAAAACTATGTTATTATTATCTGCATATATTTTCCTCATTAGACTTGAAATAACCAACACATCCTAGATTGATAATTAATTTGGGAAAGGGTTTCAATAATCATTCACATTTGGACACTGACATTTTGGTGCCATTACCAGGGAGGCTATCGAAGGTGCAAGAACACAATTCATATTGATCTAAGGATCAATATCTCATCCTAGGAGGGAAATGCTACCCTGCTCCAGGTCCTAAGCGTATTTGTTATATTTATTTTCTTTTTGGTTGATTTCCTAGGGACTAATCTATCGTCTTGGGAGGTAAATGCTACCCTGATCCAAGTCTTGAGAATTAATTGTTTTATTTTTCTGGCTTTTCTTTCTGTTGATTTCTTAGGGCCCAATATCACGTCCCGAGGAGTCAAATGCTACCCTTCTCTAGGTCCTAAGCTTAAGATTTATTGATTTTATTTGTTTCTTTCTTTATTTGTGCTAAACACCTATTCTCTCATCCTGGGGAGGGAATTTCTCTTTCCCTGCTACAGGTCTCGAGTGTAGTAGTCTTTATTTAAATGTTTTTCCTCTCATCAATTATATGAACAAATATTTGAATAAAAGGGGTAGAGGAGGAACCCAAAAGAGACTAAGAAAGGATTTAGGAAGGATAACCATATCCAAGAACTTATTGCAAAGGTTGAATCAAAAGAATCTTCATGAGACGTTGTGAGGGTAAGAGCTCAGAAAAATTTCGAAGGGCATTATTTTATGCAACTAGTACTACCTACAGTACCAGAAGAACACCTTTTGACGGTAGAAGAAAAAGTATTAAGCAGGGTAAAAAAAATAATGAAATCCCCTATTGATGGTAGAATGAGAGGAAGTCGCAAGCAGGGTATCTGAGGAATCAAGAACTTCGAGTAAGTAAGAAGAATATTTAATGGAATTTTCACTGCCAAGAGATCAAGGAATAACTATTAAAAATAATTAGCCTTCTATTCAGAAATGACCTCAATCATCCACTATATAAATTGTTGATATCCTTAGTGAATATTGGAAAATATTCATGGCACCTGAAACTTACTCGATCGATTTTATAATTGTGGAGATTAGAGGTGATGCACCGATGAAGCCCATTCCTTTGACATATTTTCCTAATTTTCATCGGGTTTTATCTGAAGATCCTGATACATTCCTTTTTCAATTTGACATTGTCTGTCAAGGGTATGATTATATAGCTGATGATCAGAAATTGAATATATTCCCTGCCACTTTAAGTGGAACAACCCTGTGATGGTTCATGGGTGTTGGTAATAGTGAGAGGGGGGTGAATCAGTATTTATTTCAATTAAAACATTATTTAAGCTTCAATTATTATCAGTGTTTGTACAATGATAGCAGCAAAAAAGAGGAACACAAATGCACAAATTTTTTAAGGTGGAAACCCACTCTGGGACAAAAACCACCTAATTCTTTTCTAATAATTCTTGTCAACTCCAATTGAAAATAAAGCTCCAACTTCCTAGAATCTAGAAAAACATTCTTCTCCAGCTCCCACTGGATGGACGCTCCAATGCCCGAGATTCTTTAGTAGTCAACTGAATGGATGCCCCAACACCCAATGAGCTACAACTCACCCTAGCACCACCCTACCACCCTATAGAAGAATAAAAAATGAATGGACTCCCGTACCAGGGAAAATGGTCCACTTTACAATGATATAGAATGATGTAGAAGAAGAAGATATACTAGACCATAACCCCAAATTTGACACAAACACCTAATGATGATCCTAGACCTCCCAACACTGCCTCTTCAACCCTTGGTAGATAGACACTAGTACAATTTGTACAATAATGTATTTACAATGACTAGGTACAATGATACCTTTACAATGATTGTATGTAGTGCTGCCCACGTGAAGACTTCATATGATGAAATTCTTGCTACTGTTATGCACCTTGGATGCTACTCTTGTCATGCTACCCTCTGCTGCACTTTTCTTTGCTTTTCTGTCGTAGAAAGTTTGGTCCTTTGCAACCCTTGACAACACATGATCTAGCTTTTTTTTTTCCTTCTAGGAGCTCGATATTGAATCTGGTTTATCTCTATTATTTTAGATCTTCAATATCTAATTTTCGGTCCTGTAGTAATCCTCTGAGTCATCTTTCTAATGCCACAATTTTGACCCAATTTGGATTCTTCAAGAGAGAGTTATACCCACTTTCTCACACTGCCCTAATTATGTACTGTTTCAGCAGAGCGCATTTGTACGGAATGACACGTGTCACTGTTTCTTCATTTTCCTCTGAAATTGATAGAGAGAAAGTTAAAGACTATGCAATATCTACCAATTTTTACAAAATTCCTATCTGATACTCAGAGAGAGAGTTATGAGGATTTTAGCAAGGTCACTTCTTTGAGATGAATTTCAGGAGCCTACAAAAACCCTTACTTCCACAGATCATATCTCCAAAAAAAAATTTCAACTTGTGTTGGAAATATGATGCAGAGTGTTGTCCTTGATGGCAACCCACTAAATGAAGATGAAGACATGCGACTGTTGACATGTGTTGTCCTTGAGCAAGAAATATATTGGCCGCGTTAGTGGCTAGGACAACGCTCTGCTTACACTTGATGGTCACGTTACCCATGTTTTAAGTTTGAATTGGGAAAAGAGCGCGGAGAAAGATTTGAATCTCCGACTTTCCCTCACGAAGGAGTCAGTGCACAAAGGAAACTGCAGAAGCACCAGTTCATTATTGGTCATTACCATAGAAGACTGAACTCCAAGAGAGGCAAAATCATGGAGATCAAGGAAACATCTAAGCCTTTTCCATTCCAAACTAGTGGAAAAGAGAAGGGCAACAATGGCTTTCTCCCTCTCCTATAAGAAGGAGCTGAAGGCTCTTAATTGGAGGTCGAAGGATTGCTCAAAAGTTCTTGCATACTTGTGGAATAGAGAATAGTGTGACATTGTGAAGGCCAAGAGTCAAAGAGGCTCCTAGAGAGTTTGTTGACTTGGACTTCTTCACTAGAGAGAGAAGAGAGATCGGGAGACTGAGGAGGGCTTGGTACAACCGATGGTTGTAATCCTCCTTCTTTCAAAATCAATAGAACTATGTTCGTTTTGTCCATTCAATGCTTGATGTTATATTGTTGTTTCAATATTTGCTTAGTATGATATGAATGGCTCAGATGTGTATAATCTAGATGTTTATTTTTGATTTAATTGATAGAATACTTGTTATATTAGAAATTACGCGGGTGCTTTGACTGATTGCAGGTCTCGGATTTGGAGCCAGCGAAGAAGGACTCTTACTTTGCTGCACAGCGTTCTCCAAGAGATTACAAAACCGTCAAAGAGGTAATTCTCTAATTGTATTCCTTCAAGTTATTTCAAGCTAATATGAACATACTCATGCCATCTTTGTGAACATCATAGCTAATCTGACTGTCTGCCTCGGGCACCGGAAAGCCCTGAGAGGGATCAACGAAAACTAACCACCCAAGCAGTTTACCCTATAGCAGAATTGGTGACTCCACTGGGGATAGTTCCCCATAGTTTCCGGGCTATTTCCTCCTTCATTTCTTCTCTCCTCTGTTCTGTATCCTTCCGACCATTTTTTGATGCCCTGTAGACATACCAATCGCTTGCAGAGTTCGATCCTGTGCCTGTCTGGCCAACTGAAGAGCTTTTCCCCGGTTAACGCGACCTAGGCAGTGTATCTAGTGCGTTATAACACAGTCTAGGCTTAAATACAGTGCGTTATAACGCTGTATTTTCTCACAGACAGAGCGTTACCCAGCCAAAAAACCCTGTTGTTCACTACCGTGACTGTGTTTTAGCTGTGGAGTTTTTTGGCCACCAGTACCTTTCACAGACCGAATCCCTGTGCTTGTCTGCTAAACTGGCATTGATTATTTGTTTCTCTTATTTAGTTAGTGTGCAAAGCATTTACTTTTTTAAAGAGAATTTTTTTTTTTTTTTCTGCATTTAAGCTGAGTTTATTCTGAAAGTTTGGTTCACAGACTGTTAAAAGAGGTAGATAGAAAGCTGAATCTTAAAAGTTGAGCTGTGTTATTTACATGTTGGTGCATGGATGATTGAAACAAGAAACCTCTCCTTGTAGAAACATTGTTCATTGAAGTTAATATTTAGAGCATGTTTTGCATGGTTTATTGAGTCAAGAGTCTCACTATACTTCATACGTCCATTTCCCCTCCGCAAGACTAATAACAAAGTACACTAAAAACAAAGCGATAATAAAATCAATCTAATAACTCTTTTTGAGCTCACACAAATAGTAGTTCAGGCTAGGATCTTGGGTTAGGAAAGTGAGAAAACTACCCAAGATCTCAAAACTTGAAAACTAGAGTCATTAACGAGTGAAATCCTGCTACACTCACATTATTGGGACCGTTCCTTTACCGGAGCTCAACGCGAGACAACACTTGGGTGCACTAGAAGGCAACCCGCCTTCGACTGCGTCCTGTGGGTGTGTTATATATTGGGGTTCCCTTCAGGGATGTCGAAACTAGATCGGGGATCTAGGTATTCTGCCCATATAGCACATTGTCCTTGACCGTGGACCCCCCTGATAGTGTCTATGATTTGAGGTATCCTTAGTGGCTATACTTTTAGGGACTTACAGAAGGTGACTGGGACGGGCTGTCCTGGTACCTGAAACAGACGGACCTACTCTGTCTTCAGTCTTTAGGAGGGTAATCGTCTTCACGAGAGTGCTTACACCTATCGTCTGGGGTTCGGGCGAAGCTCTAGAGTAACCGTAACTGTACTTTCGACCAACCCTCTCTGTATGCTATTGTGAGACTGGATTTCATCACCAGTGAACGGTAGTACTCAGATAGGGCACCCTATACTGGCTGCTTGTTGATTGATTTTAGAGAGTCTTTTTTCTTTTTAGTAAGTGTGTGGTTACTGTCACTTGAGACTTCATAATATATCACATTTTAAATAAAATTTTTTAAAATTAAACCGGTCACTGTGGCGTCCCCTGACCCACGCCGTCAGTCTAGACGACAGCAAGGTCTACCTCCTCTCACCTTAGAGGAAAGATTGAACCTTGGTGAACCCGGGCCTTCTACGGAAGAGCAGTCTCCTTTGACTAATCTGGATTATCACATAGACCCTTATCAGCCGAAACTCCCGGAGGACCCTTTCACTGAAGGCGTTGTACCTAATTACAATCCTCCGCTCACTGATCCGTTAGGACCGGTGATAATCCAGATTCCACCGCGCCAAGATATGTCTGTGGCAACACCAACATCTATTTCTCCACCGGTATCCACAGGGTCGATACCAATGGCAACCATTCCTGGTTCGCCATCATCCTCCCCGCCGGTGGTCAGTTCTATGCCATTACTGGGTAACCCCAGTAGTCAACATATGCCTACCCCCAACCCTATGGTCAACACAACTGTCAGTAGTTTACCGAACCCTTCGGCATCTACTCCTACCGTGACCATGTTGGGGACCACGGTAGCTCCTCCCACGAGCACGACTACTTCGGTGCCCTTTAGCAACCCTTTCGGTTGGAACCCTCTGTTGAGTTCAAACCCCCTGGCCACTATGCCAGGGGGCAGTGTTATCAGTACACAGGTAGTAGGGAATATTTCTCTTCCCATGCAATCCTTAGGACAAATGGGACAACCCATTGTAAATACTATCCCCTTAAGTGGTTCAAACATAGGTGTAGGATCTATACCATTGCCAAATTATGCAAATACTAGTATGCCTCCGGGAAACTCTATTGCATCCATTTGGACTAACCAACCCCAACCTCCGTCTGGAGTGGGAGGGCACTTTTACGCTGGGGGCAACCAACCATTTGCCCCTCAATACGCTATTCCCTATGGACAGCAACCGTATGTTCCTACTCCTCCACCTATGGGAGGTTTTTATCAAAGTCCCACTTACCCTTCTGGTAACACGTGGATGGGGGGACCCTATGGTCCAAATAGTCAGCCCATACTGCCTTGGTTAGACTCAGGGGCAAATCCACAATTGCCTTTCTTGGCAGCTTTGGACATACTCGACATCCATAAGCTGACAAACGACCCCATCAATCACAACTCGCTTTGGCCTTCTATACCGCATAAGATTCCTTCAGATATCCCGAAGTTCGACGGGAAGCATGGAGATGACCCGGCCGCACACATCACTACCTTCCATTTGTGGTCCATATCCAATTCCATGGTAGATGATAGTGTCCGCCTTCGACTGTTCTCCCGCACCCTTACAGGAAATGCCGCCAAGTGGTACATTGAATTACCACACGCCACCATCAATACGTTTGGCGCTTTAGCGACGGAGTTCTTAAAGAACTTTCAACTACCAATTAGAGTGGAAACTGGCACAGAATTGTTAACATCACTGCGCCAAGACACTGCCACCCACATCTCCGACCATATTCATGAATGGAGACGTAGGAGGAGGCTTGTCAAAGCGCCAATACTGGACCATCTCTTGGCAAATTGGTTTTGCAAGTCTCTTTTACCCCATATCTCTAAAGACATTGGCCTTTCTGGTGCGGTGACAGAAGATCAATGTATTCGTCATGCCCAGCACCTGGATTTGATCTATTCACAATCCGGCACGCTTTACGATCTGCTCCCCCATGCCCCTGGTAACCCGAACCCTCCGGCTACTAAGAAAACCGGAGCTCATGCCGATGGTCTCGTTGGCGCGATCTCTAGTGTAGCCACCAATCAGTCTCGGGGGCAAACCTCCCAGCCATCCTCGGCTGCCACCGCCCCCCATCAAACGACTCCTCTCCCTTCCGCTGAGGTAAATTCGGTGCAAACCTCACAAAACCCAACGGGAAAAATAGGAAGAATAAGAAGAAAACATCTTCTTCGGAAGAGCAGTCGAATAATCAGAATAACTCTAATCATAAAAATGCTGCTAATGAAAAAGGAAAGGATAAACCCATGAGATTTCCTTGTAAAATCTGTGCGGAGGACCACTTGACATACAAATGTCCTCGGTTGCAGGAATGCACTGATTTTATTGCTAACAAGGATTCTGGGAGAACACCTGCCGTTCTTCACAATCCTTTCCCCAATCAACAGCAGCAACATCAACATATGGTTGACAACCCACCACAACCCCATCAACGGGGCAATGGTGGTTCGAATCCTTCCGGCGAAGGACCATCTGCCATTTATGGCATCGAGAGTATTGACCTTCAAACTCGCGCCAAGCTTTATGGAGCCCCTACCATAGATGCTCAAGAATCTGGAACTAGTTCCAATCCGCCGCCGCCTAACGATTTGCATATCGAAAGGCCTAATGCTGAACCTGTAATTCGTCCCCCAAAAGGGACACTTCGACGCATGACTCATAATACCTCTGCACGTGCAGCCCAAAACTACAATATTGTAGAAGATTTGGCGCAGGCACCGTCAGCCATGTCTGCACTTGAAGTATTACAAACCTGTCCAGCACAAAGGAAAGCCTTGCTTTCGGCCATTGGCGGAATAGACCCCCAGGATTCCACGCTAGAAATCTTTGATATGGAAAAGGCTAAACCTCGCCTCTCACATAAAATCGCATTCCAGGTGCACGTTGTGTCGAAAGGGAGACCCATCCATCGCACTGTCATAGACGAAGGTGCTTCGACCTGCGTTATGTCACAAGCTTGCTGGCTGAATTTAGGTTCTCCTACTCTAACCCCACCATCGAATTCCCTCAAAGCTTTCGATGGCCACACGTTCCTACCCAAAGGATACCTTGCTAGCTTTCCCATCACTCTGAGTGGGAAAACGGTAAACGTGGACGTTGAAGTCGTAGAGCGTCATCTTGACTATAATCTATTGCTCGGTCGCAGTTGGTCTTATGCTATGACCGCCATCGTGTCTTCGGTCTTCCGATTCATCCTATTTCCATTGGATGGGAAAATAGTCACGATCGATCAGCTATCCTTCTGCACCCCTGATTATTCCACTTTACCAAGTAGCTCTGTACCCTTAATAGGCGGTGTCCCTGACTCTTACGTCAGTATCGGTACCGGTCTTCTGAAGGCATCTTCCCTACTGGGTTGTTTTCCTCTTTCGCCGCCTCAGATCCCAAACACGGTTGCAATGATATCCACCTCTTCGGATGGCTCTATCGACCCATGGATCATTCCGGCACCTTCAGAAATTGATTCCTATGGAGATCAGATGCCTCTTTCGCCGGTTGAGTTGGCTTACCAAGCCATCCAAATCGCATCTGAACCCTCCACTGATATGGTTTCGACCACAAGTACAACCCTCTCTCCCATAACAGTTCTCTCTAAGGATCTCCTCAATGAAGTCTGGCCTACAGACGAAGCTATTCGAGAGATCATGTCGTTAGAAGAACGACCTTGGGGAGAGTTCCACCATCGCGCTTCGACGATTGATTCGGAGGCGATAAAAACTGAAATCCCGTTCTTTGACCAACCTGAGATCGTTCCCTCCTCTTATACGACTGTCCACACTATCGATTCAGAGGGGAACATGGGTAATCTTTCCAAAACTTTACTCATCGATATCTCGGTCAAGACAGGTATCATGGAAAATATTCCGTATTGCTTTTCAAATATTACACCTTTCCAACTTGCTTTCGGCCTGGAGGCAGTACTTCCGATTGAGTGCGAAATCCCATCGCTTAAACTGGTCGTTGAAATCCTGCCTGGCACCACCGCCATCGAAGAGCGCTTGCTCTCGCTTGATTACTTGGACGAAACTCGTCGAGATGCTACACTAGCACTCGAAGCTCACCAGCGCCGAGTTAAAGCTCAATACGACAAATCTGTCAAGCCTCGTTCTTTCCAAGAAGGCGATCTTGTTCTACTTTATGATCAAAAACACGACCTCTTGGGGGCAGGAACACTCCAACCATTGTGGCTCGGTCCTTACATCGTTACTAAAGCCCTTTCAAAAGGAGCTTACGAACTACAGGACTGTAATGGAATTCCACTCGAGGAGCCCCGCAACGGGCTCTATCTGAAGAAGTATTTTGCCTAGTTTCGCACTAGGCATATGCTTTGTAATTTTATGTATATAAGTTTTGCCTATTTTTATTTTTGATGCTTCTGGATTATTTGTTTGATTTAAGGTGTTTTTCTCATGTAATATTTTTCTTTCGCACAGATGTCATCACATTCATTATCATACGTCGGGTATGCAGACGGTGCTAGTCGTCACACTAGACACATTGCTTCAGCTGCTTGGGTTCTCTATACTCCTAAGTCGAACCTTCTTGGTTCCGGGGGGATCTTCCTGGGTAAAACCACCAACAATGTTGCCGAGTACATGTCAGTGATCCAACTCCTCACGGAAGCGGCATCTCGTGACATCTCCGATTTAGTGGTCAGGTTAGATTCCCAACTCATCATTATGCAGTTAAACAATCATTACCGTGTCTGCCACCCTGTGTTGTTACGTTATTTTTTACGAGTGCGACTTTTAGAACGTCAATTTCAAACAATCACATTTGAGCACGTTCCTAGGGAATTTAATACATTAGCTGATTCTTTGGCAAATTATGTGTTAGATTGGCATTTGTCACATTTATTGTAAAAGATTTACTCATGAGCACATATATTTTTATCACATCAAAAAATGCATAAAAATTTAAAAACACAAAATCACCAAAAAATATATATATATAGATATATGTCGTTTCCAGTACATAGAAAACATCAAAAAGGAAAATCTCCCAAAACTCGGGGTGTTTTACAAAATTTGGCTCACTAAGCCATGCTCTGACACTAATACATCTACTCCAAACAGCTAAGCCTGATGCTCATAATAGCATACAACTGCTCCAGCTATCCTCCTCAGAGGAACCAGGTATCTCTCTGGCACACCCACTGTATGCCACTGCAGACGAACTGGAACCTCCCGCATAGGAAGCGGCGGTATACCCATACTCAGACCCTCCAAGTTCTGGGAGAGTTCATGTAAAATCTTGGTATCATCGTCGTCGCCGGCTTCCGCCTCCTCTACAGGCGCGCCAGTCGCGGGTAGCTGCAATCCTCGCCGTGCATAGCGAGGGGCCCCAGCTGGACAGACAGGTGCCACATCTGTGTCAAGCAAGAAAAAGTTTCATGTCAAAACTTAATTTTCACCCCTTTTCAACAAAATTTTTTTACATAAACATTCAAAAGCTAAAAACAAAAACTTCTTTGCAAAACACTGATTATTTTTCTTACCATCGGGCCCCCACTGGGTGCCAGGGGGTAGGACTAACTCAGGGTCGCCTGTGAAGTTCATCCCTACATAGGGATAATCCTCAATCATGATGATCTGAGAGTCCAACCAATCAAAAAATCCCTCATCAAAACAGTGACGGACAGGACCCTCTCCAGTCCGTGGAAGCAAAGTGGCCCACCGAGCCTGCCTAGGCTCGCGCGGACCCAATGGCGCTGTCGGGATCCTGGGCCTCATCAGTGGTATCCGCTCCAACATGAAAGAAACAATCAGGGTTCCGTACCCAAACTCTCTTTGAGTACGGGTCTTGCATGCAGTAAGCTCTGCTCGGACCCGACGGACTACACCGTCACACCAGTCGAAAACCTGAGGCTGCATACAATCCAAGGCTAGGAGCATCTGGGCCTTGGTAGCCACATGTTGACTCTTGGCGCCTGCCAAGCGAACAATCATCCATAGAATAGACCGCAAGGGTCTCAAAGTCACCTGTGCGATAGGTATCCGGTTACTCACAGCCTGGGTGCCACGTATGCAGTGCGCATGGATCAAATCAGTAGTGGAACGAGGGTCAGCTCTGGACCCCGTCAAGTTGGGCCTCACCCCACGACATGACAAGCCGGTCAAAAAGTAAACATCATCTTTTTCGATGGCGAGCTCGTTGCCACCAATCCGAAAGACATGATGTCTCTCGTCCCACTGTTGGATCAGCCACCTCAGGAGGTCCTCTTGACCCCTCATCAGTTCTAAACGGGCATACTTAACCAATCCGCACCTCCGGAGAGCCATTAAACTTGCCGCATCCGTCACCATCTCTCGTTCTTCCCGCTCATGCTCTCTTTCTCGCCAGATACTCATGATTAACAGCTGAACACCTGCAAATACAACATTTTCAACCGATTAAAATTTGCCTGGACCACTTCAAAAATGAAAAAATTGAATTGTTAGAAAGCATGTTGCGCCTAATGCGGACACTAGTGCAAAACAGAGCGTTCTAATGCGTAGTTCCCTCATGGGTTATGCGTTTAACGCGGATGTTGTACTCCTACCCCGCGTTAGGCGCAAATATTTTTCTAGGGCCTCAAATTTTCCTAATTTTGAACCAGCAAAAACTAAAAAATTGACAATTAAATGATAGCAGGAGGTTCTAGCTCTTACCTGGATCTCACGGAATAGAAAACTGTTGCCCGGATTGACCGTAATCGTCAGCTGAAGTTTTCACCCCTTTTTCCACTCCAGAGCTTCTTCACAGCACTTGAAACAGTGAAAATGAATGTCTTCTGACCTTCTTATAGCAAATTCTGGGGCATGACTCTCTTAAGTCAGTCAGCAAAGTCGTAATTCCTCGCTGTACACATGTCGCAACTCTTGAGATTTGGTACTGATGATTCTAATAAGGGATCAAGATTTATGAGCAGACACACTCATGTTTTATCGAGCATTCTTTTTA